>PVJX010008172.1:0-67041 GCA_004027295.1 Dolichotis patagonum | reverse complement strand
GTGATCTCCTCCCAAACACACTTATTCTTAACTAAGAGGTATGATCAAAAAATAAGGCAACTGTTAATTGAAAATGTATTGCAAGCTGGGCATGGTGGTGCACATCTGTAATTCCAGCACTTGGGTGACTGATGCAGGAGGATCATTGCAAGTTTGAGACCAGCCTGGACTACAAAGTGAGCTCAAAGCCAGCCTAAACCTCATAGTAAGAACCTGTCTCAAAAAAGACAGACAGACAGACAGACAGACAGAAAGAAAGAAAGAAAGAAAGAGAAAAGATATTGCAGAGCAAGACACATAGTCACTAATCTCCCTCAAAATTTTTTCCTTACATTAGCCATACAGTAGGATCCTAAGACACACAACTCAGACAACTGAGACTAGTGGGAAAAGACCAAAATATTAACCCAAGAGGTAAAAATGACCAAATGAAAAAAGAAAATACAATCTCAAATGTCCAGTCCATCGGAAACAAGTACAGGACACACTGAAGTACAGGACAATAGAAGTCATACACCTGAAATTTATGAAAAGATAACAAGTGAAATAAAGAAACAAATCCATGAGGCTATAGAGAAAATCAGATTAGAAATAATCTCTCAGGTAAAGAAAGAAATGACAATCTTAATAAAGGAGTTGCTTAGCATACCTAGAGAAGATATAGATTTTAAAAAGTACAAGAGAATGGGAAAGTGAATGAACAATACAGGAAAGAAACAGAAGGCATGATACAAATTCAAAGAGATATCCAGAAAATCAAAAATTCTATTGAGAGCTGATGAAATTGTTTTAATGAAGCTGAGGATAGACTTTCAGACCTTGAAGACAGTATTGCAGCTAGCGATCATGAAAGGAAACCACTTTTAAAAATAACAATGGAGCATAAAATAATAATTCAACAGCTTCAAGATGATGCAAAGAGAAGCAATATAATATTGATAGGCATCAATGAAAATGCAAGTCAATGCAAATGACATAAAAAAACTATTTGGAGAAATAATAGCAGAAAAAAACGTCCCAAACATGAGAAAAGAAACATACAAATAAGGGAGGCATATAGAATGTCAAACAGTCATAACCAAAATAAATATACACCCAGACATATAATAGTTAAGATCCTAGAAATTCAGCATAAAGACAGAATACTAAAAGCTGTTAGAGAAAAGACACAACTCACCTATCTAAGAAAGCCCATTAGAATCACAGCAGACTTTTCAACAAAAACCCTGAAGTCAAGATGAGCTTGGAGTGAAGTATTTTAAGCACTGAAAGAAAACAACTTTCAACCCAGACTGATGTATCCTGAAAAACTTTCTTTCAAAATTGATGGAGATACTTCCATGACAAAGCACAACTGAGGAAATTCATGTTCACCAAACTAATCCTAGAAAGAATACTGAAAGACACACCAGAGTGACAAAAAAGACTACAATTCCCAGAACAACAAAAAGAAACCACCAGGAAAGCAATTGAACAAGGGTTGAAATCAGGAAACCAACAACAGGAAAATAACATGGCAAAGCTAAGCCATTACCTATCAGTTATATCCATCAAAGAAATTGGTGGACAGAATGGATCAAGAAACAGGATCCAACAACATGCTGTATACAAGAAACACTTCTGACTCCAAAGAAACTCTTAGACTAAAAGTCAAAGGATGGAAAACAATATTCCATGTGACAGCAACCCATAAAAAATTTGGGGTAGCAGTTGTTTGCAGACAATGTGAACTTCAAATCAAAAATGATCACAAGAGATAAAGGTCACTACATACTTGCTAGGGGAATAATTCAAGAGGAATAGCTAACAATCATAAATATATATGCACCAAATACAGGAGCACTCAGCTATATAAGACAAATACTAATAGACCTAAAAAATCAAATACACAATAACACATTTGTAACAGGGGACCTTAGTAGTCTATTGTCACAAAGAGACAGATCAACTAGACAAAAACCAGCAAAGAAATAACAGAACTGAATGAACCTCTGAACAAGTGGGCTTAGTAGATGTTTATAGAGTGTTGCACCCAACATAATACACATTCTCAGCTGCACATGGGACATTCTTTAAAATAGACCATATGTTAGGCCACAGAACATGCTTAAGAACATGCAAATGAATTGAAATTAATCTTTGTATATTATCTGACCATAGTACACTGAAACTGGAAATTAATGGCAAAAGAAACTTCAAAGCCTACATAAACACATGGAAATTGAATTATAACCTCTTGAACAACCAATGGATAACAGATGAAATTAAAGAAGAAATTAAACAATACCTAAAATTCAATACAAATGCTGATACAACATACCAAAACCTGTGGGATGCAATGGAACAGGTGTTAAGAGGGAAATATATAACAATGGATTATCACATCAGCAAAACCAAACGAGCACACATAAACAACCTAATGCTACACCTCAAGCTTCTAGAAAAAAGAACAAGTCAAGCCCAAAGCTCATAGAAAAAAGGAAATTATAAAGATCAGAGTAGAAACTAATGCAATTGAGACTAAGAAAACAATATGAAGAATTAATGAATCAAAGAGTTGGTTCTTTGAAAGAGTAAACAAAATTGATAAATGCCTAGCCAAACTTCTCAAGAAAAGGAAAGAAAAATCTTAAATTCATACAATAAAGAATGAACAGGGTGAAATTACTACGGACCTCATGGAAATTCAGAAAATCATGAATACCTACTTTGAAAATCTTTACTCAAACAGGGCAGAAAACACAGAGGAGATAGACAAATTTCTAGAAACATATGAATTACCAAAGTTCAATCAAGAAGATATAAGAATTTTGAATAACCTAATATCAGCTACTTAAATTGAAAATGTGATTAAAAACTTACCAACAAAGAAAGGTCCAGGTCCTGAGGCTTTCACAGCTAAATTCTACAAGAAATTTAGAGAAGATTTAATGCCAACACTCCTCAAACTCTTCAATGAAATTGAAAGGGAAGCAATCCTCCCTAACTCATTCCTGGAGGCAAATATTACTCTGATACTAAAACTAGAGAAAGTCCCAACCAAAGAAGAGAACTATAGGCCAGTCTCTCTAATGAACATCAATGAATCCTCAATAAACATCAAAAATCCTCAATAAAATCCTGAAAAGTAAAATGGAGCAAATTATCAAGAAGATTATACATCATAACCAAATGGGATGCATTCCAGGAATAAAGGGGTGGTTTAACACACACAAATCAATAAATGTAATACACCACATCAACAGAGCCAGACAAAAATCACACAGTCATCTCAATAGATGCAGAAAAAGCTTTTGTTAAAAGTCTAACAATTGTTCATGATTTAAAAAAAAAAACCCTGCAGAAATTCAGAATAGATAGTATCTACTTCAATCTGATACAAGCCATCTATGACAAACCAACAGTCAACATTATACTAAGTGGACAAACACTGAAAGCTTTCACTCTAAAATCAGGAACAAGACAAGGTTGTCCACTATTACTACTCCTATTCAATGTTCTGGAAACATTAGCCAGAGCAATTAGACAAGAAAGAAAAATAAAAGAAATAAGGATAGGAAATTAGGAAGTTAAATTATCGCTATTTGCAGATGACATGATACTCTAGATAGAAGACCCCAAAAACTCCATCAAAAGTCTACTAAAGTTAATAAGCAAATTCAGCAATGTAGCTGGATACAAATTCAACCCTAAAAAACCAATAGCATTCCTGTACACAAACAACAAACTCACTGAGAAATTATGAAAATAACACTTTTCAAAGTAGTGTCCAAAACAATGAAATACTTAGGAATCAACCTAACAAAAGATGTAAAAGCCTATACACTGAAAACTATAGTACTCTAAAAAAGGAAATTGAAGATGTCAGAAAATGGAAAGATATCTCTTGCTCCTGAATGAACACTGTGAAAAAGGCCATACTCCCAAAACTATTATACAAATTTAATGCAATCCCTAACAAAATACCATTAACATACCTCACAGATCTAAATATTCCTAAAATTCACTTGCAAACAAAAGAGACATAGAATAGCAAAGGCAATCCTGGGCAACAAAAGCAAGGCAGGAGGCATCTCATTCCCTGACTTGAAATTATACTCCAAAGCTATCATGATAAAATCATCATAGTACTGGCAAAAAAAAAACACAGACCTGAGGATCAATGGAACAGATTAGAAGATGATGCAAACACAGCTACAAAGACACTCAGCCAACTTATATTTGACAAAGTGGCTAAACTTGTTCATTGGTAGAAAGATAGCCTCTTTTATAAATGGTGCTGGAGAAATTGGCTTTCCACATGCTGAAGGCTGAAACTACATCTATGTCTGTCACCATGCACTAAACTAAAGTCAAAATGTATCAAAGACCTAAATATTAAAATAAAAACAATAAATCTACTAGAAGACAAGGCAGGTAGAAATCTTGAAGGCATAGAGGTAGACAAAGGGTTCATGAACAAAATGCAAACTGCATGGGAAGTACTTCAAGGAATCAACAACTGGGATCTCATCTTATTGAAAAGTTTTTGCACATCAAAGAAATCACCAACAGAGTGAAAAGAAAATACACATAATGAGAAAGAATTTTAGCCAGCTTTCTCTCAGAAAAGAACTTATATTTAGAACACATAAAGAATTGAAAAACATCAGGCCCCTGAAATTCAAAGATCTAATCCAAAACTGGGCATCTGAAATGAACATGCAGTTTCTCAGATCAAGAAATACAAATAGAAAATAAACATATGAAGAAGTGTTTGCCATTACTGGTCATTCAAGAAATGCAAATTAAAAGATTCAGTCTCACTCCAGAAAGAATGACCTTCAAGAAATCAACTGATAACAAATGTTGGAGCTCTGGGGGAAAAAGAACACTTCTCCTTTGTTGGTGCAAACCAACCAGTGGTACAACCACTGTGGAAATCAGTGTGGAGATTACTCAAAAATCAAGGATTGGAAGTCTCATTCAATCCAGTTATTCTCCTTATGGGTATTTTCCCAGAAAAAATGAAAATGTCATGCCACAATAATATATGTGTACTTGTGTTGATAACAGCACAATTTGTAATAGCTAAATGTTGGAAACAACCAAAATGCCCATCAACTGCAGAATGGATAAAAAAGATGTGGTACTTTTGTACAATTGAATATTACTCAGCTATAAAAAAGGATAACATTGAGGCTTTTATGGGTAAATTGAGGCAATTTGTGACTATACTTGTTATGATTTGTCAGATTGTCCCCCCAGTCTCATACAATCATGGGTGCAGCTGAATCTTGTGTTTGTGACTGGTTCGTTGTCTAGCACTCAGATTGATAGTTTGAATGCTGCTTCTCCCAGGGGTGGAGCCAGCATACAGTGTAAGGCCAGGAAGAAGGTTTGTCTTTCATTCCCTTGCCAGTTCATGCTTGCTGTTTTATGGCCACCATGAATGGCTGCCTATCATGCCATGCTACCTTGGAGCCAACTGAGTATGGACTGAAACCCCCAAGAGCTGTAAGAAATAAACCTCTCCTTATTTCATTTTGTGCATCATGTTTTTGTCTCAACAGCAAGAAAAAAGTAACCAAGACAGAATTTGGTACCAGGAGTGGGGTGCTGTGACTATACCTGACCATGTGGTTCAGGAGCCTTTCGGAATCGCTTGTGCGAAGTGTTTGGAAAGATTCAGAGATGTCACCTGACTGTATAGAACTGCAACAGCTTATGCTATTCTGTAGAGGAGATTCTGGTCAGAGCTCAGGAAATCTGAAGACCGATAGAAAGCCTGCCAGTAAAGACTGGGCTTGGGAAGTTTCTGCTGGAAAGAAGGACTGCAGTGGTTGTTGGACTCCACACAATGTGTATTATGGCTTGGCAGAAAGTGTCGCATTTTGCTTGCGCCGAGACTTTGCCTGAGACTGAGATTAAGGGCAATGGACTGATTAATCTGGCAGAGGAAATCTCAAGGCAGTTGAATATTGAGGCAGTGGCATGGCTATTGTTGGGAGCTTTTAGCCAGATTTATGTAGTGAATCAAGAACAAAAAGCCCAGCAGGATGATTTAAAATGTTGTGAGTTTGGCTAGGAAGCTGTAGACTGTAAAGATAGAGCTGAGACCTTGATTGCTGAGAAGGAACAAAGAAATAAGAAAGATGGCCTGGGGCTATCCCAGGAAGCAGTGGGTCTCCATGTTTTGCAGCCTCAAACCAGCAAAAGTGAAAGAACTTGTTCTGAGGAGAAAGCTGCAGAGAACCATATTTCAGAGTGGCAGCAGCCGTACCACATTCCAAAATGGCAGTGGCATAAAGAAAAGCTGTTCCTCACAATTAGTTTCAGAGAGCTCAGCAATCAAGGCACTTGACCCCTACAACCAAGAAAGAGAAAAGCTTGGCTACTGCTCCAGCTGGCAGCAGACCTTGGTGGCATCTACACAGCACTTGTTTTAGGTACAAGGAAATGCACGAGGTCTGAGGTTAAGGTAGCTTCCACCTCATTTTCAGAAGGCCTGGGAGGCCAAGCAGTGTGCGTCTGAGAGAGCAGTATGTAAAAATGTAAGGGTGAAGTCAAAGGTGCAGTGGAGACTCCAGAAGTTGGGAAAAGCCGGAATCATGAATCATCCAAGGAAAGCTGCAAAGACCAAGCTTAAGAGAGAAACTGTAGGAACTGAAACTCCTGAAAGTGCTGTGAGGGTAGAATTACTCATGCCATTTGGAGCTTGCACCCAGATTGTGTCAGATGCTGAGCATGGAACTCTATGACTTAATGTTTTCTCTGCTAAATTTTGGACTTGCTTTGGTTCCAATGCTTTGTATTCCCCTGTTTGTAACTTTTTGGAATGGTAATGTTTATCTCATGCCACTGTATGTTGGAAGTGTTTAACTTTGTTTTCATTTGTACAAGGGCTTTCAGCTAAGAGTTTACCTTAGATCTTGGAGGAGACTTGGGACTTGGACTTCTCAGAAATGTTGAAACTGTTAGGACTTTGGCAACCCTTGGAGATGGGCTAAAATATCTTTTGTATAAAGGATGTGCATGAGTCTTTGAGGGGCCAGGGGTGGAATGTTATGGTTTGTCAGATGCACCCGCCCAAGTCTCATGCAATCATGGATGTGGTTAAATCTAGCATTTGTGATTGGTTCATTGTCTAGCATTCAGACTGATGATATGAATGTGACACCTGCCCAGCGGTGGAGCCAGCCTACAGTGTAAGGGTGGGGAGAAGGCTCATCTTTCACTATTTTGCTGGTTTGCACTTGCTGTTTTGCAGCCGCCATGAATGGCTGCCCGTCATGCCATGCTGCCTTGGAGCCAACTGAGTATGGACTGAAACCCCCAAGAACTGTAAGAAATAAACCTTTCCTTCCTTCATTTTGGGCATCAGGTATTTTGCCTCAGGGACAAGAGAAAAGTAACCAAGACAATACTCATAAGTGAATTAAATCAAATTCACATTTATAAATATCATATTGTCTCCCTAGTGTAAAAAAATAATAAACTGAAAGAGTAATAAGATCCAAAATGTACAATAGATATTGTAATAAAGAAAGGGGAAGAAAGTGCTCAAAAGCAAGGAACAATTGGGATAGGGGAAAGGAGAAAAGAAAGAAACAAAAAGATTGTATGTGTGTAGGTATATATAAAAACTATATATAGGTATGCAAGATAAAAAACTATACTACTAATCCTTGTTAGTTCATCAAAAAGAACAGTTTGTGCTGTCATTGTTTGTTTGATTGCTCATTATTTATGTCTAGATCTTGTGACCTGAACAACTACTTCTAAAATGACAATATGCAATATGTTAACTAGTGTTAATTTCTTACTATTTTTTTTAAATTCTGTATTATTTCTATTCTTTTTTTCTGTTTTGCTTTTTTTAAAAAAAAATCCTTCACTTCTGAACCAGTTCGAGGAGTCCTCTTTCATGAGTGTCTTTAGTTACACTGTTGTAGCTCCCTCAAATCCTGAATCGATTCAAAATTTTTACCTTTTGTGGTCATTTTGACCTTGGGGAAGAGCCAGAAGTTGCAGTGTCAAATCCAGGGAATTACGTGAATGAAGACACTCTGTAATGTTTTTACAAGCCTGGCTTCCTGTTGGATGGCACTTAGCAGCAATAGTCACTGTATTTTTTCTCATACCTTCAAAAGACACTTATGAAAGGAGACTTCCAGAGATGTTCCAGAACATGACAAAAATGTTCTGAAACAAAATGTGTTCAAAGCAAGGGGGAGTGAATTGAGGAGAATTTTAATTATAATAAATTTTTAAAATTTAAATACTAACTGTGTATTTTGATCATCACTTATATGTCTGTCATCTGAACTTTCAAAGTGAATTCTTTTTAAATATTTTGTTCATTTTCATGTTTGGGATATGACTCATATACCCTAAAACACACCGCTTTACAGTGTACACTTCACAAATGTGAAGAACTACCACATCACCACTGTCTGACTCCAGCGTAGTTCGTTGTCTCCTAAAAACCCGTTAGCATAGACTTGCTATTTCATGCCTGTTGCAGCACTTGGTGACTACCAGCTAATTTCTATCTCTCTAGATTTGCTTTTTCTGGACATTGTGTGTAAATGGAATCAGACAGTCTGTAACCTTTGGGATCTGGGACTTTCCCTTGGCACCATGTGTTCAAGTCTGTCCATGTTGTGACACATGTTCAGCACTCGATTCCGCTTTATGAATGTGTACTGCTCCCCTGCGGGTGTAGTCCATACCTAGCCACCTATCCTTGCTTACAGATGTCTTTGACAAAAGAAGCAGTATCTGTCTTCTGTAAATTTTCTTGTTTTAAAGAAAGCATTAATGTTCCATAGATATAAATTATGTAATACAAATAACGTGTAAAATAAGTTATTTTATACCACTAAAAAGTCTTAATGTTGATATATAATAGTCCATATTTATAAAACATATAGTGTTCATGTAATCTTAATGTAAAAATTTATAACAATCTTCTTAAGTTGATTATTTCTAGGGCAAGAAGTTAAGTGATTGCAGTTTTTCTGTGGCATCTTAAAGGTCTTCCACTGATCATATTGTAAATCAACATTACTGACTGATTTGAAGTCAGTGTATTCAAGAACTCAGAACACCCAGAAAACTATATGGGCCTTTGGATTTGACTGGAGGAATTCCCTGATGTCCGTTTTTGTTCTGCAGTATTTTCTTCACTGAGCCTTGGCCTGCTTCCGGAACGATCTGCTACTCTAATGGTCTATGAAGACGTTGTCCAAATAGTATCAGGATTCCAAGGTATGTTTAACATTTAAAAAAGAATGACGGTCACTCCAGGGCCACCTACTAAGACCTTATGGGCAGATGGTGAAGGCAGTGGGGTTATCCACAGCCAGGGTACAGCACTTGCTGCTGTCCCTGTGAGGTACTGACATCTGAATTTCAGTTAAACTGTCAGTTGCCTGCAACCGTATTTCTTTCAGGCTCATCATGTAAGTGTGTGTATAAGCATGTGATAGAAAAGAAGGGACTGCCCCACTCTGCTTAGCCTATGTACACACACACACACACACACACACACACACACGCATACGCACAGTCTCCCTATCCAAAGCAGAGATTGTCAGTCTGGTTCAACCCCAGTCCAGGGCATGCCTGGGCTGCATTTGCTAGTGGGCAGAGGCTAATAAGTGTGTGAGTATGGCTCTTTGCTTTCCTGTGTCCCTTGTTTTTTCATCTGTCTCACACTGTGGTTCTTACCCCCCAACTCCTGACCCCCCACACCTCAGCTCCCGTGGCTCCAGAGGAGGAAAATCAAACCTACAAGGTTCTGGGAACTTGCATCCTTGATGGTTTGGGCATAAAACATATTTATGTCTTTAGAATAGCATCTTACTTCATCTAAATCATGTACTTAAGCACCATGTTTCCTGGCATTGGATATTCCTTCATGAATAAATCCTTCCATTACATCTGGCTCTCCATGTCTGCAGATTCCAGAAGCATGGGTTCTGTGCCTGCAGATTTGGCCGACCTTCAATAGACCCTACTGAACAAGAAAATCGCGTCACTAGGGAATATGAAGAGACATTAATCTTGTTATTTTCCCAACAATAGTCTGACATCTTTTCATGTAGAACTTGCATTGCATTAGGTGCTATAAATAATCTAGAGATTATTTAAATTACACCAGGAGATCCTGGAGCATTGCTGACCACCACTGTCCTTTATGCCCTATTCCAATACCATTTTACATATCACTCGCCAGCAAACCAGATGTGCATGCCATCTGCAGATGAGGTGACATTCCTCCATACATTATTAGAAGCTGTAGACACATAGAAAGAACTTGACTTGCAGCTATTTCTTAGTGGATGGATTCAAAAAGGAAAGAAGTCTCCTGTAGCATTTGTGACTCCAGTTTGGAAGACAAAACAAATAGAGATACAAAATTCAGTGTCATCTACACAGCAAAAATCCATAAAGCTGTCTTTCTTTCTTCCCAGAAAGAACAGTGATGGTTCTGAGTTTTCCACACACTTTTATAATCGTACCATACTATGGTCTATGTCTGTGGCTTTGGTGCCATCCAGCTTTTCTTTCATTAGCTTTGCTATGAACTCGCCATCTTCTGTTCCCAGCCCCAAGGACATTTCCTCTCCACTTTCAGTGGAGAATGATGCCATCCTGCCTGGAGGCCCTTTCTTCTGGGCTCCTGGTCTTTTTCCTTGCCAGACTCCAGTGCCTGTCCTTGGCCCACACTTCATTCCATTCTTTCCCTGTATGGTCTCATCTGGATTCCTGTATTTCAGCTTTGCCTGGATGCTAACTATGCCCACAGCTGTCTTTCAGAAAAACTCAGCCTGCCCTAAAATGGAGGTTTGGAGGCTGCTGCTTATTTGCCATCTTCTCTTGGTTGTTTGGTGGGCATCTCTGGCTTACCACATACACGCATAGATCCTGACGGCCTTTTGCCTTCTATTTCAATAAATGATATAAACATATGCTTAAGCCAGCCCAGTGGGAACTTTAGGAATTACCCTTGACTTTCCTCTCCTTGTGTCTCATCTCTGCTGAGTCTTCTCTCCCTCATCTCTGTTGCTACCTTAGGAATCCAGGACACCTCCAGGTCCCCTTGGAGCATTTCGGAAGGTTTTTTACTGTTTATGTCATTCCCACTCTTGCCACAGGCAGTCAAGTTAGCTTGCTTCTGCTTTTAAGTGGTTGTCTCATTATACTTGGAATAAAACCCAAACTCTCCACCCTCAAGGCTCCAGGTGCTTCCCTGAGCCTCTTGTACTGCTGTTTTCCAGAGGTGACTTTTGAAGAAGGAACAAGGTCACTGCACTGAATTGCAGAGTTCCCCAGAATGGATTTCCTCACTCCCTCCTCTGCATAATGCTCAGAGGCCCACATGGTCATTGTTGGCCTTTTACTTCTCCACGGCCACTTTTCCCTTCATTAAGCTGCTAAAGAGAGACTACAATCCTTTGCTGATACCCCCTGGCTCTTGCAGCAGTTTCATCTTTAGTGGGTACCATGTTTGTGACAGGGCTTAACCTGTAGGGCCCAGGGCAGTGACCATACATGTGGCATCTGACCTTGTGACTCACTGCTGGCTCAGCTCTATGCATCCACCTAGCTGCCTCCTCCTCTGGCTTAGAGGGGCCCTGTGAGGGACTCTGTTGTATGTCATCCTTTCCTTGTGTGTCGGTTGCACATGACTTTCATCTCTTCTCACATCTTTGTGCGTAAAATGTAATTAAGGTGCACCTAACCTTACAGCCTGAGTCACTTATGGTCACAGTTCCTCTATCCACATGCACTCAGTTCCTTTCTGCTGCCCACATGTCTCCCATTTGCACAGCCATGGCCCAGCCATGAACCATGGCCTGGGGAGTTGTGCAGGTGCCCCATGTCACTGTGCTGCTCTTGTGTCTGTGTTTGGACTGAGCTGGACTCCAGCAAATCAGCACAGGCTCCCTGCCTGTGTCTCTCTCCCAGATACTCTGACATGACAGCCAACATGGTCTTCCTGGGGCAAACTCCAGTCTTTTTCACCTTCCTGCCTTCCCTTTGCCTATGGAATAGAATCACCTCCTTGCTTAGCACTCACAGCCTCTCTGACCTGGCCTCAGTCTCCCTGCTAAGAATTCTGCTCCTTCATTGCTGTGTTCTAGCCTAACTGAATTTCTTTTTCTGTTTTCCATTTGACATGTCTCACCCCATGTTTCATCATGCCACTGCCCTGGACCCTACAGGTTGAGCCCTGTCACAAACACGGTACCTCACTAAGGACAAAACTGCTCCAAGAGACAGGGGTATCAGCAAAGGATTGCACAGTCTCTCCTTAGGTGGGAGGGGGGAGTTATGCTGCCTGACCCCATCCTTGTAGGCCGTGGCTGGAGTGGATACCCAGTACAGGAGACGCAACTTGTTGAATGGTTAGGAGTCAAGCCCTGGCTGAAGCTAGCAGCTCTGGTCTCACTTTCTTTTATTCAGATTGAACCAAGCATCCAGGAGTGGCAAGAAGTACAGCTGAATGGTCATCTGATAGAGGCTGGACCCAGGCCCTAACCAGACCACATGTAAGCCAGTTGGAAGGAGCAGAAAGAAAGAAAAGCAGAGGAAGCCTTTGTTAGCAGATCGGAAGCAAATATCCTGGGCTTAGTGGCCCAGTGTTTGAGTGGGTGAATTCCATGCTCAACTTAAATCTTCCTTCCACCCCATTCATCCTGGAGATGCCTGCACCCACTCCCAACAGTGCCAGCACCTGTGCTTTCATGCTGTCTGGCTCCTGTCCTGGATGCCCACAGCCCTGTCACCTATTGGCCCTCAAGTCCTTACAGATAGCCACTGGCTGGAACTCTGGGCCTTTCTATGATGCCTCCTTCTCTGCCATATTGGTGACTTACCTGTGCTCCTTCACTAAATTTAAAAGCCTGGCAGAGGAGGCCTGTGTCATTGTCATCTTTGATAATGAGGGCATGCCTGAAGAACTGAGTAAACACACACAAAAGCAATCAGAAACCAGCTACTTGTTTTTCCTACAGACCACTTGTACTGTGGTCAGTATTTTCTTTATTGTGAATGCTAAAAAAAGAGTGTAGTTCACACATATGCACATATTTATCTCTTTACATACACACATTACACACACACAAACACACACACACACACACACTCTACTTGAATAACTCTTTTTCTCTCTGGAACAAGAACTATTCTACTGTAAATAATCCCAAAGCAGGGAGAAACTGTGATTTCTGATACAATTAATTTATTTGGTCTATGTATCACTGCCTCCTGTAGCTAACCAGAAACTAGCTGAGAACCATTTCTTCCTTTTAGTAACCTCCTTTCCACACTACTTCTTAAAATTGCAGGCATTTTGTTAATTTTTCAACTTACTTTTACATCATGAGTTTGATAGTGTTAATTGTAGTACTCCTTATCTCAGTAGAGTTAAGGATTAGCAGTGATATGAATGATGGATAACTTTATTTGTCAAAAGAAACTTACATGTGGTTAAGAAAATGGGGAAATCTTTGCTGCTATTACCTGCTGCAGTTTCATTCTATGAAAATAATATTGGGTTGAATTTATGAATGATAGATTGTATTTGCAGTGTGACCACATTTAGTCGCCTTTATTATTTTTCTGTCAGTACAAGGAAGGGAAACAGTAAATTCTTCCCTGCTCAGAAATGCCAGTACTTGAAGCCAGTTGGCTTTGTGGATGTTGCTGAGACAGCATGGCATGGCAGACAGTCCTGCCAAGAGGTTGGGAGCACCGGTGACAGCGCTGTCCTGAAGCCTCTGGTGGAGGTTTTGCTTGGTATTTTATATGACACCACAGGAGAAGTTTTGCAAGATGGAAGAGCACTGTGGGAGACATAGAGGTGAGGGAAAAGAAAGGCAAAGGCCAGTGTGCCCCTAGGGTAGACCCTCGATGCTTCAGTTGAGGTTTTTGCTTTCAAATGTTTGCAGTCAAGGAAAATAGAATAAACAAAGGGTAATGAGAGTTTTTCCATAAAAACTAAAAGACTGTCTACTCACTTTCTTCTCAAAAGATGAACTCTTCGATATTTATGCAAATTCTGACCCACACACCAATAAAGCCCTTCCTACATCCCAGCTGGGCACTGTCCTACAGCTGCGTGCCAGTGTAAGCAGGAGGGTAAATGCACGGCACCCATGGGACTGGCTTTAGTAGTCAGTACCCTGCCATTCTGAAAGTGAAGAAGCGATTGTACTGTTAGGGTCCAGCCTGTTTATGAAGCAAGCTGGAATGTACTTGTACTAGTGAGGAGAAGGGCAGAGCCCAGTCGAGTAGTTGGCAAGCTGGAAGAATTCCCTGAGGAGGCTGCATCTGAAAATGTGTTCATTGTTGCAAAATACTGGTAAATTCCTTCCAGGGTTATCACTGAGATAAGAAGATGGGAAGAGAGAATGCTCGTAAATTATGAGAATCTGTCTTAGATAGTGTTCTGTGCTCTGCTGAAGAACACCTTTAGTTGAAATCTTGTGGGGAGTGTTTGATGGTAAGTCCTGGAGTTAACCTGGGTGATTGGTGGTGAGGCATGAAGGGCTGCTGTGGTTGTTTATGCTGTAGATGAGACTACAGAGTTGATCTGAGACTTCCAGAGCCTCCCAGAGCCCTCTGCTGACTCAAGGGAGACACTTCGAACACAGTGACCATAGAGAGCAAAATGCTGGGAAGACACTCCTGGCTGCTCCTAGATATCCCACCTGCAAGCTGCCTGCCATACCCACATCAGTGGTCCTGTCCTCTTTAGGGGCTCTAGCTGTTCCCTTTATAGCTTTTTTCTGTTCCCAGAGCGCCTCCTGAAAGCCTCTCGCCCCACTTTCATGTCCCTCCTACCAGTGACCTTGCTGCTTGTTTCAGAGATAAAACAGAGCCCCTCAAGGACCCTTCCCTGCAAGACTTGGCCCCTGCCCCGAGCCCTTTCACCTCCACACTGGGTCCCATTCCTGTCTCCTCTCTAACTTTCCCCAAGCTGTGCACCTTATTTCCCTCTTGGTCCTATCTGAGCTCTCAGAATCACTTTAAAGTTCAAAAAGAAACTTTCCTTATACTCTGCTTCTTATGATTGCATCTTCCTATCTCCTCGCCCTCTCTAACTTAGGAGGCATCTCCTCTTGCCCTGCACATGGCTTTATGCCCTCATATGCAGCCTCACACTGTTGCTTAGAAATTTCTCTTACTGAGTCTGGCAGAGTTGAAGTTGCCAGACGCATCCACCCATTCCAGCCCTCATGCTGCCTAAAACTTGTCCCTGACCCATTACTTCCTTCTTGAATCCTGTTTCTCCTTCACCTACTGCCTCTGCCCAGCACTTCATTATTTTCTTCTCAGTCTCCTTCATGGGTTCTTACTTCCCTGCCCATCTCTTACCCCAACCATGGCCTTCAACTGTGACCACCTCTTCTGTGGGCTCCAGGGCCACTGTCTTGACTTGGAACCTTATCATTTCTCCCTTGAACCACTTCATGATAATTTTCACGTTAGATTCTTTCCACTAGTTCCCACCTGCTATCAGAATTGGGTAAAACAAACACTATCAGACCTATCCAAGTCCAAGCCTGGCGCAGCATGCCCTGTGCCCTTGACCTCATTCTTCACTCAGATCACACACTTCTTGGACCCAGGATGTCTCACACCCCCACATCTTCATGTGTGCTGTGTCTCCTCATCTACCTTTTCTCAGCCTTCACAGCTCCACTTTAAGATGTTTCAGGAAACTGCTTTCTTCCTGCATTGTCAGTTGCTCACTGTTGAAGTCATCATTTTTCTTTTATGTTAAGACTTAAGACAGTATTAAGTCAAGCCTTCTGTCTGTCTTCTCCACTCTTGAGCTCTAGGAATGCAAAGGCTTTTCCTAGTCTTCCGTGTCCATTGTGCTGGAGATCCTCATTTTACATTGTCTGGATTATGGGGAAGTTGTTGAGAATACACAATGAGTAGTTCTCCATTATGGTGACTTTGCCCCTTGGAGACATTTAGCAGTGTCTGGAGATTTTTGGCAGCTGTGATGGTCATCTTGTGGGTAGAGGGTACAGGTGCTACTAAATATTGTTATAATCCATGGGACAGCTCTTATCCCAACAGAGAATGATCTGGCCTCAACTGTAAGAGGTCCCAATCTAGTAAGTGTTAAAGTCTAACTGGAATGTAGCAAGTTTCAGGTGTAACTTGTCTTGTCTTCTTTTCAGTTCCCTAAGTATGATTAGGCCAAAGGTAGAGACCGAGCTGGTTAAATGCATTACACAGATTAGCTACTCTTAATATCTTCAGTCTAAAAGGGAAGGGATGGGGAAGTAAGCCTTATCCTGACCTGATGTGTACTAGGAAGCACTGTGAACCCTGTTACATGTATATTCTAAACAGATATCCCAACAGCTATAAGACTGATATGTTTCATACACATCTAATAGTAAATAAGTTGAAGCTCCAGACCACTCAACTAGGAAGTGGTAGGAAAAGGGTTTAAACCTGGAGTTAAGTGATTCCCCTACCCATGTTCTTCCCTTACAGTGCCTCTGATAGGGGGATGCACAGATGTTCCCACAAAAATAGACCCCACAGGGCGAGGTCAAGACTATAATAGGGACAAACAGTGTAGAGCTTGGGGTGCAGTTAAGATAGGCTATGAGGAGGAGATGGGATTCAAGATGCATTCTATAGGCTGTATAGAGTATATGGATAAGCAATATGAAAAGTTTCAGACATGGAGAGAATGAGTATGTGTATAGAAACAGAGCCATGCAATCCTCTGGCCAGATGGTGGGGGCTGACAGTTAATAACCAGAGCATCTGTTTTGAGGTAGTCATGGTACAACACGGAGCTATGCAGACATTTGAATTAAATGATTCCTACCTCTTAAAGGCAGAATGATTTTGGCCAAGTTAGTTAACCTTTTTGTGCTTTAGTTTCCTCCACAAGCCAAGACTATCTCCTTCACAGGGTTTTACAGAGCTAATGAAGGCTGAAGCACTAATCCGTGCTTCTCAAGTGTGAGAGATGTGAAGTAATAGTTTAGATCTATGTCTATCTACTTATTTTTGTTTTTGTCACCACTGTAAATTTGACAGTGGTAAAGATCCACAGGTATTTTCTGGGCAGGGAAAAGACACAAGAGCAAAATCTTAAAGCAGTTAGTGTGTCATTAGGTGAAATGGAAAAGAGGGTAAGACCAAAGCAAGGGGTGGGGTAAGAGACTTTGCCAGTAGTTGAGGCAAAGGTAATGTAGGGTAACGTAAGGGAAAAGCAGAAAGGAAAGAAAAGATAAAGAAATGAAGAAATGTTGATGAAGACTGGCCCAACTTGGCACCTGAGTGACTTCACAAGATTTTCAGAAGGGACAATGATGACCCAGAGTACAAATTGGATGTTGAGAAGAACATGTGATCATTAAGTGGGAGAAGAAGGTGATGATTCTGGGGTGCCAGAGCAGCATCCAGGCAGAAGCAACTCGAAGGCAGAGGAGTTGTAAGTATGGAACTTTGCAAAGAGGCCAGGGCTGAAGAGAACAGTGACAGCTAGTGACAGTGGTAGAGAGAGGAATTCACTAAGAAGAGGGAGAGGAACAGCAGAGACAATGAATGGCAACTCTTGAGGGACTCTTTCATCTGGAGGCAGGAAGAGAAGAAAAGAACTTGCAGGAGAAAGAGCAGAACGACTGTGGAGAGATCCAAAGCACAGGACTGTGAACACCAAGACAGGGCATTCGCAGGTGAGGGTGGTGAACAGCGTTGAACATCATGAAGAGGTCATGGAGGATAAAGGCTCAGAATTCGTCATGGGTTTGCAGTCCCCATTTCTGTCATGTTCTGTGGGTAAAACCATGTCACAGAGGTTGGGCAGAAGGAAAGAAGGCAGTTGTGTATGGGGATAGCAGAGCTGAAGTAATGTTTGAGGATTTTTCAAGAAGGGGGAGAAATAAGCATATTTGTTAAGGAGAGAAGCAAAGCCTATAGACAAAGAGATTGTTGACAAAGAGTTGGTGGAAATATGTCTTGCATTAAATAGCTAAGCAAAGTTAGGAGAAGGGCTTGAGTTGACTTTGGAGGAGAAAAAGAAACAGGAAGAAATAGATTTGGTTTGCCAAGGGAGAAATAGAGGCTCCAGCATTTTCATCAAGTAGGATCTAAGCATGTTGGGAATGGAGTGGAGCCCTCTGTTTCAGGACAGGATGTGAAAGGAAGCCAGTCCACTCTCCAGCTTTCATTCCCACCCAGTTGTGTGAAAATCTAGCAGCTTTCATGCATGATGATAGACTAAAGATGCAGCCACTCCCCCAGCTGCACACACACTCACTTCAATTTTGTTTGTGCTGTAGCTCAGAATAACTTGTATCCTTAGACTCCTCAGTTGGTCATTTCACCAGGCGAAGCTATCGCCTGCATGCTGCACACCGGGTTTCCCAGCAGACCCACCCATGCTGTGTTGTGTCAGTCACAGTATGCTAGAGTGACCACTTCCCTTTCCCATCAACATGGCTAATCATTGCCTCCATATACCCCAATCCCAGCCACAACCACAGCAACCACAGCAGACAGACCCCAGGTGTCGGACCAGCAACCAGATTCTCCCACAGGGATGGGAGGAAAGAGAGAGAGAGAATGAAAATGAAAGTATATATAGCCCACCTCTTTCTGGGATGACCTGGCTTCTGCCTCCTCCCTTGACCCTAAGGAGACCAAGCGCCCCCTCTTCCTTATCTCTCTTAGACATGCATTCTTTTCTTCATATTAGCTGAATTCTTTGCTTTTCCACTGTGTGAGACCTGGGTCTCCACATCTGAGTAACACCAGCAGCATTGTTGAGGCAAAACAAAAGCAGAGAAAGTACATTTTCCTCTCATTGAAAACAATTAGCCCTGGAAGTATTGGTGTTACTCTATAGGCAGGGTGAGGAGATAGAAAGGGAGGGACTGAATTTGACTTCCTGCCTCTGAAGGTGGGGCAGAAAAGGAGAAAGAAAGAGAGAGAGAATGAGAAAGAAAGAAAGAAAGAAAGAAAGAAAGAAAGAGAGAAAGAGAGAGAGAAAGAAAGAAAGAAAGAAAGAAAGAAAGAAAGAAAGAAAGAAAGAAAGAAAGAAAGAAAGAAGTGGGCAGTGTGTGTAGGCCTGTGGGAAAAAGGAGTAAGGAGCACACTGCTTCCAGCCAGACACAAGGAGTTCAAGGGGCCGCAAGGAGCTTGGGTTCTGTGCAGACCCAAAAGGAGCAAGACATCAATATTCTGTACCATCAGAGGAAAAGAAGATCAGACCAAGAAGAGGGAAAACGGTCAAAAGGTGTCAACCCACAGAGGTGGGCATCACTGTGCATTTGTTTTGAGAATGAAGGCAGTGTGCATGGTCCAGAACGGGGCTGGTGGATATGTGCAGTGTCAGTAGAGGTGACCAGCACCAGATAGGACACCATGCTGTGTCTGGCCACCTGACCCTTGGGCTCTGCATTTGGGCCTGCATTTCAGAATGGACATCCAGCCAGTGAAGGGACCTGAGCAGTGATGTTTAGGAGAAAAGGAAGTTATTCTACCACCTCCCGGGTTGTATCAGCCTGCCCTGCATAGATGTAAGTCCTTTGGGCTTCCTTAATCTCATCTGTAGGGAAAGAGCCTTGGCTTTGTTGATCCTTTGAGCTCTGAAGCTCTTACTCCAGAACACTTCCAGACAGGCTACTGCTCCCTTGTACATTCTCTGCTCCAGGGCTCGCGGGGACCCTGAGGTAGCTGTGAACAGGCAGGGCTTATGTACTGAGAAAGCTGTGGGCTGAGGATAAGGAGCCCTTGGCTGAGCACAGGGACAAGTCTACCTCAAGCAGGAGAAGGATACAAGGTTTTTTTGTTAATATTTTTGCCAGGTTTGTGCAAAATTGCTTAGCACCTTCCTGCCAGTGACTGTCACCACCATGTTAGGTAAAAACAGGTTCAGGCTTTGTTTGTAGTCACTACAGCATCTGGAGAGTGTGACTGCAGGTGACACAAAGGAGCAGGCCAGGGTTTGATGAAGAAGTGTCATTTCTCATCATCTGCAGATTTCCTTGTTAATTCTTTGACATAAATCTGTCAGAAGTAGGAAGTACCTCCAGGAACAGGCGAGATGCCTAGTGGCAGCTTCCACAGGAAGGCTGGGGTTCACGCCGCCAATCTTCTTGTTTCCATTCTTCCCAGGCTGCACATGCTATTCCTTTGCTCTACATCTATTTGCTCTGTGCAGTTAAACCAGATTTTACTGAGGAGATGAAGGATGGATTAGGAGCAGGACCTAAGAGTATATTCCATTGCTTGTGTAAAGAGATTAATTGTCATCTACTACATTTCATTTACTCTTGAACTTTCTCAAAATATTACCCAATCCACAGACAAATGCTGTGCAGTGAAAAGACTGCTCACAAATACAACTCGGAAAAAGCTTTTTGTTAAAAACCTAAATAACATCTGTGTCAAAACAAATGTGACAATGGGCTATTATTTCTCGTCCCATAATAGCATGTTGTCATGGCTTTGTGTCCTGCAGAAATGAGGGATGGGAGGCAGTGTGGGAAGGGGCCGGCAGTGGGGGGAGGCATTTTGAAACCCCAGGAAACACTGGGTGGTTCTGTATTTTCTAAAGCAGGCAGCGGCTCCTTGGGAAGGTAACTTAGAGGTTAATCCCCACAGGTGCCCGGCCACAGCCTCGCGTTCATTTCCAAAGAAGGGCTCTGCGGTTGCCCGAGAACACAAGCTACAGCGACCTCACTGCATTCCTCACAGCTGCCAGCTCTCCCTCAGAGGTGGACAACTTTCCATACTTGCGAGGCTTAGATGGAAATGGAACAGGTAATTGGAGTCTCTTCACGTTTGAGATGGGAATTCGGTGCTGTAGTCTCCAGACGTGGCTGTGGATATATCTGCAGGGTTGGCAATAAGTAGGAAGAGAGCCACACGTTGCAGGAGGAGGACACAGGCTGCCGGTGCGTTGGTTCACCCTGTGCTGCACAGGATTTCATTTTAGCCAGGTGTTTTCCTTGAGCCTTTCTGTGGCTACCAGCTACTAGAATCACCTTCACTGGGCATTTCTCTGGTGGACTAAGTGTGTTTAATTCAGAGAATGATTTATAACTGAGTTATAAACTGTAATTTATGTTTAAATATGAGATAGAAGATGACCTCTGCCACGTTCCATTGCCCATTCGCCCTGGAGGAGAGGCACAGCCCTGCCACACCACCCTGCACCCACTGGTGGTGGAAGGCAACGCACCTCTCATCCAGCACTGGGCAGGCATGTTCCACCTACCCTGCAGCACATAGGGCCCGTAGAAGCTGGAACCTCTGTCTCCTGCAACTTTCCTCTCTGTACTCACTTTCAATTTTTTGTCTTTCCTGTCAGAGTATCAGAATGGAAAGGGTTGCAAAGGGGGTTTGCTTGGAGTGTCAGAGAGTGGCCAGGCTTTGAAGTTGATCTGGAATCTTCTTCTGGTAGATCTCTAAGTCAGCTCTGTCACTATTCTAGCATGACACATAACAGCCACAAGATCAGAGAAAACAAAAGCCACTAATAGAAAAGAGGTGATAGCATCTTACCAGAGAGACTGCAGACATGGGCCCCCCACCTCCATCCACACTCCACATGGACTCCCCAGAATACTTGGTAACAGCCTTCCTAGCTGTTCTCTGGTGCTGCAGAGGGCCAGGATCTGGGGGTCCTGAGTTGGCTTCTTGTCTGTTCTGCCTTTCATTCCCTGTGTTTTAGAATAGCCACTGCATGTAATTGAAAACCAGAGGCTTTTCTGTGTTAAATCCTACTAGGTGAGTAAATTACTGCATTTCCCGGGGTAGTTTCATTGAATTTCACTTAATTTTCCATTATTTTGCATGAACTGATAATTCTTGGCTGGGGTAGGGGTGGAAGGTTGAATCTGAATCATCTGATCCATTTTACAGCATGTTAATAAATTTACATGGCCTAATAATGATTTCTTCTTTACTTTTCTACACTCTGTGATACATATTTTAAGAAGTTTTTCTTCCTTTAACTATTCTGTACTTTTGAGACAGTTTATATGTCAGGCATTTGCCATCAGACAGATGTATAGTCAACTTTAGTAAACATTCTTGGAAAAAAAAATAGTGACTTACTTTAAATGTGCAAAAGAAAAGCACTGCTTCAGGGAACCGGGTGACATCCAGTTTGAGACCATCCCAACTCTCAACCAACTCCATTACGAAACGAAACACGGTCATAAAACCCTAGCTCCAAGGGATATCCTCATTCCTCAGAGCTCATTCATGTTTCTGTGTCCCACTTCCCATAATTCTTGAATAAATTATGAAATCTGAGAAGACTGGAGGAAGAACTCAAAGGATTATTGATTTTGTAGTTTTATTTTAAAATCACTCTATTGTAAAGAGAAGACAGCAAGTCTTTAGAAGGTAACATTAAACTTTTTTTCCACTAAAGTAACTGATAAGTTGACCTAGAGAGGGTCAGACCTTTCCTGAGCCCTATCAGCAAAGGCATCCAGCTCACGCTGTGTTCACAGGCGCCAGGAGATGCACCAGAGCTCAGGCTCTGCAGAACGCAAGGCTGCAGCCCATCAGCCCAGTGCCAGCCTCCAGGCATGGGGAACACAGCTTCTGTCCTGCCACATGAGCACATCCCTCAAGCTTCAAAAATGGCTTTATGACATTTCAACCAAAAGGAAGAGCTGGAACTAGATGTGTCTTTCTAAGATGACAGCTTATATCTAGTGGTCAACAAAGGCAGGCAAAAACAGAGGAGACTATGGAAGAGATTGGTAGAAGGTGTCCTTGGAGTGTTGTAAAGACAGCTGTGTCCAGTTAGAGGAAAGCTCTAGAGTTAGAAGTAGAGAAATGCAGCCAAGTGGAGATTTCAGCCACTTCCCCACTTCTCTTTGCCATCTGTCCACTCCATTAGCATCCTGGCAGCACAAAGGGTGCCCACTGTAATACGAGGTTTTACATATACATTGTCATATGTAAAAGGACTCCAGCATGTGTTACTGATCTCATCATCAAAATAAAATGAATGAAGGTGCATGAAGTTATTTCTCAATCCTTTGTTCTGTTCCACTGGCCAAGGGATCTGTTTTTGTGCTAGTACACAATGGAGTACTCAGCCATAAAGAAAAATGGAAAATGGAAGGATCTTGAGATCCTAATATTAAAGTAAGTCAGAAGCATGTTAAATATTGTATAGTTTCTCTAATATGCGAGAACCATAATATAAATAATTTAAGGAGAAAACTAAAAGAGAGGTGGTAGGAAACAGGAAAGTAGACTTGAGATGGGAAGGAGGGAGAGGGGAGCATATTGCTTCCTGCTGAAGAACTCATTTCTGCAGTGTAGCTTCCCACTGAGAGCTTACCAGCTGAGATGTCTGTCTCTATGTGCTCAATAAACCATCTAGTCCACCCTGCTTAGTTAAGAAGAGAAGAAAGCCAGCACTAGAGGAGTGGAGTAACTTGCTGGGGCCGATATAGGAGCGCCATCTGCCCAGGCCAGGCCAGGGTCATGTAGGATCACAGAAAAGGAGAATCGGAAGGTGACAAGACAGAAGAGGAGAGATTTTCTCTCTCTCTCTCTCTCTCTCTCTCTCTGTCCCCCTGTCTCCTCTCTCTTTCTATAATAGATAAAGTAGAAGAAGGGAATGCCTTTCTTCATTTTCTGTCTTTCCTTTCTTTTTGCCATGGTGGACAGTGAATGCAAGGCCTCACATATGCCAGGCAGATGCTTTATCCCTAAGTTACACCTCCCACCCAGGGGACCCATTCCTGCTGTTTTCTATACCATCTGCCTACTTTCCTATGCAAATGTTCTGCACAGGGTTTATAGAAGAAAACAAGTCTTCCTAAAGGAAAACTAAGTTGTTTATACAGAATCAAATAAACTACTAAATGTCCTTATAATTTTAAATTGAACCATGTGCTGCAGACCTGGGTGTGTTATTGTGTCACTTTGAAATGGTTGGCTCATATAAGGTATTTTAATGAGAAATATGCTAAATGCTAGGTTCTGGCTTTCCTTGTCTTGAAATGGCAAGATGAAGAGATTTCTAAATTCGATTCCAGCTCTGATCTTTTGATGAAATCCTTCTCCTAAGCTCTCCCTACCCTGCTTCTTTGAAAAACTAGAGTAGATATAAAAGTTATGCTATTTAGAAACTCCTCCATGAAGGGTTCAGCCTGAGTCATTGATTCTGCGAAGTTCATTAGTTTTGCTTTAAGTGTTTAAATTTAGTCCAAATTAGAGAAGACATTAGCTTAGGTAGGTAAGGGGATAGGTAAGCACTGTATATAAAGAAGAAACCTTGCAGATTGTATTCTAGTGTAATCTAAAGATTTTATCACTATGTGTCATTCTCTTCAAGGAAAGATGTTAAATTATGACAGTGCATTTTACATGGTATTATATTTCACTAGAGAAAAATCTAAAATGAATTGCTTAAGTGTGTAAATATCCCTCTTATAAACATTCTCTGATTTATCTTTAGATGGTCATTGAAGCATTGGCTTGGAAAAAAGGCTTCTAGTAGAGAGTAATTGTGACATTAAATTCCTTTTAAACATACCAAAATACAGTGACATCTAAAATAGCTCATAAATGCTTTAAGCCCACATTTTAATAGGATACTTTTTCAGAAGTAAGTCCAGGGGGCTGGGAATTTAGCTCAGTGGCATAAGTGCCTTCCTGGCAAGCACGAAGTCATGAGTTTGATCCCTTGTATCAAAAAATGAAAAAAGAAGAAGAAGAAGAAGTAAATCCACACTTGGCGGCAATCCTTAAAGAAATTTACTATTTAAAACAAAAACAACCAGGCATGGTGGCACATGCCTATAATCTCAATACGTGGGAGGCTGAGGCAAGGGAATTGCAGTGAGTTCAAAGCCAGCCTGGTACATAGTGAGTTTAAGGACAGCCTGAAGCACATAATGAGACCCTGTCTAAAAAATACTACCAAAACAAAAATAGTCTCTACAGCATTTCACTATGGTACTCTGTTATCTAACACACACATTGGGACTCACTTTATTAGAAGTGCTTCTCAGTGATTTGCATATAAACCTCCATCTCACACTACAGAAGAGTCCTTTTCTTTCAAGGCTCTCTTTGGAATCAGCAGTCATCAGAAGTGGCAAGGCTGTGCTTGGATCTCAGTTCACTGTATGCCCTTAAAAGGCACACAGTTACTGTCCATTCTGAGCCTGTTTCTTTCTAAAGTGGGGAGTTCACTTGCTTTGTAATATCATAGTGAAGATTATTCATATAAAGTGTTTACTGCCAGCTAGGCATGGTGGTTCATGTCTATAATCCCAGCACTCCAGGAGGCTGAAGCAGGAAGATTGCAAATTTAAGCCCAGCCTGGGCAATTTAGTGACTTAGCAAGACCCTATCTCAAAATAAAAAGTATTAAAAGACTGGAGATGTAGCTCAGTGCTAGCCCCTGAGTTCAATCCCCAATATTTAAAAAAAAAAAAAGTACTTATTGTAGTCCCTGATGTATTAAAAGTTTTCACTAAATGATAGCTATGACTATTTCTGTACCAGGAGTTTCCGCAGCCCAGGTACTTTGTATGTGTGACGGAGAATACCTCTTCCTTCCAGGAAACAGTACCAGGTATGACCTGACCCCTGTCACGGCTGTCAGCGTCCACTTACTAAGCAGTAATGGAACCCCAGTGCTGGTGGATGGTCCCATCTACGTCACCGTGCCCCTAGCCACACAGAGCAGCCTCGGGCATAATGCCTATGTCGCAGCGTGGAGGTTTGACCAGAAGCTGGGTGAGTGAGGATTCCGCATCACAGTGGGCCAGCAGGTGACTTGCATTCCACCTGGCCTTCCTCCTGGGAGCCTCTTGGAAATCTCCCTTCCTTGCAAGTACTGGACACTGCTGTTCACAGCGTACTGTATGTTCTCTCATGGGAAAATTTACTGCCCCACGCCATTCAGAAACTCACTTTGTTGTTGTTATATTTTTAAATTTCTGTACATTTAAGCAAATTAACTTGGGAAGATTCTAAGGATTATGAAAGCTAAAATTCTTTATTCTTCAGAAGACCATATGATTTCTCTTGATCATCTTGTCTTTTGGAAAAGGAAAAACAATTGCCAACATTGTGCAAAATAAAATAAAAATTTCCCATGATCCTACCACCTAGAGGAAATCATGAATATAGTTGGAATCCTATCCTAGTCATTTTACTGTGCACATGTGTATTGGTTATGAATGGCTACCTCAGAAACTACCCTAAAATTTAGCAGCTTAAGAAATAATAACCATGTACCGTCTTCCAGTTTTGGGGGGTCAGGAATTTAGGCCCAACTGAGCTGAGGGGCTCAGTTTCAGAGTCTCTAGAAAAGTGACAGTAAGGCCGTCAGCCAGACTGTGGTCAGCTTGCACAGACTTCGGCTAGGGTCAGCAAGCATGCCTCAGGACTCATGTGTTAGAGGCGGGCCTCCATTTCTTACCAGCTGTTGGGCACAGACTTCATTTTCTTGCCATATGGAACCTTCTTACAGTTGCTATAAGTTACTATAAGTAGTTATAGTGACTATAACTACTTATAGTATGACAGTATGCTCTCCGTGCATGATCCAAAAGGAAGGAAGAAAATAAAATAAAAGGTTAAAGCCACAGTACCCAAAACAGGAGTCATCCTAAAGGTTGTCTTCCATGTACATTATAACATAAATAAGATTATTTACTAGACTCTAGTCTGTAATTTGTTTTTAAAAATCATTAGAACATAAATATTTTTATAGCCTTATGCTCTGCAACATCAATTTTAGTGAGTACATAGTATTCCATTGTATGGCTATGTTATACTTTAGTTCATCAACCCCTTAAAACTAAAAAAATTTACTATTCTAATGCCCTGATAAATATCTTCATAGCTAAATCTTTTTTTCACAGCTGTGATTACTTGGGTGGCGGGGGTTTCTGTGTGTCTTTGGTTACCTGTTCCATAAAAGTCAAATTGGAAATACAAATGTTTTTTGGGTTTTTTTTTTTGTTTTTTTGGACTGAGGATCGAACTCACGACCTTGCACTTGCAAGGCAGGCGCTTATGCCACTTAGCTAAATCCCTGGCCCCATGGAAATACTAGTTTTTAAATAAACCAATTTGGAATCAACTGTTACATAAAGGTTAACATAAAGGTTCATGGGAGACTTCATATATCAAGTATATTTTCTAAGACAATCCCTAGAATCAGTCCTAGAATTAAGAAAATAAATGACTACTAAATTTTTTGGATTTGGTTTGGTTTTACTTTCCAATTAATTAATACAAGATACCATAATTATTTGAGAATTGCATTATTTTATGAGATGCATTGAGCTTGACATTTTTAGAAGGATTGTGACACCACAGTAATATAGCCTGTATTAGATATTTCTTGGTTGTGTCTTTCATGAATTAATAATTTTGGAGAGAATCATGGTCATAGTCATGCCAGGGCTACATGACAGACAACTTACAAAACTTTAAGTCTCATCTTGGACCATTACTCACAAGTTTTTTCTCATTTGTGAGAAGCATGCATTTTCAGAGACTCATTTTTATAGTTTAGATCTAAAGTGTCCCCAAAGTCTCGTGTTCAGAGGTGGGCTTTTGGAAGGTGACTGGGTCATTTGAGGCACCATGCTCAACTGATTAATCCACTGATAAGCTCATAGCTGAATGTGCTGTTAGGAGGTAGGTGAGTCACTGGGGATGTGACCTGGAAGTATGTATTCTTATTTCTGGTGCCTCTCTTCTCTCTCCCTTCTTGCTCCCTTCTGCCATCCCTTCCATATCCCCCTCATGCTCCTCTCACTCTTTCCCTCTCCTCTTCCATTCCCAGCTGCCGTAGGTTGAGCAGCTTTTCTCTACTGGGTCCTTCTGCCATGTCATTTCCGTCTCAAAACCACCTGGGTATAGATTGAGCCCTCTGAAACAATTAGCCAAAATAAACGTCTCCTTGTAAGGTATAATGTCAGATACTTTGTCCCAGCAGGAAAATCACTAATACAGAAAACTGGGACCAGAGTGGAGCCATTGCTGTGACTGTATCTAACCATGTGGTTCAGACACCTTTGGAACTGGTTCACAGGAAAAGTTTTGAGATGCCTGCTTGAGAAGCCCTAGAATGCTATAAGCAGAACTCAAAGACCAGAATACTTACTGGAATGTGGACACTAAAGGCCAGGCTCATGAGGTTTCAGATGGAAACAAGGACTCTATTGGAAATTGTACAAAGGGGCCATTCATGTTACATTCTGACAAAATACTTGTCTTCATCTTGCCCATGTCCTAAGACTTTTTGTGAAGCTGAATTTAAAGGTGGCAGATTAATTCATCTGGCAGAGGAAATTTCAAGGCAACCCAGCATACACTGCTGCCCACTATATTGAGAATTCATAGAAAAAAGCAGAGCTGAGGTTTTGCAGATTGACCAGAAAGGCAGCACATGTAAAGTTGGGGCAAAAGAGAGCATGGTTACTGAAAACATTAGTATTAAACTGTAATCCCAACACTTAAGAGGCTGAGGCAGAAGGATCACCATGAGTTCAAGAACAGCCTGGGCTACATACTGAGATCAAGGCCAGCCTAAATTATATGGCAAGACCCTGTCTAAAAAAAAAAAATGGCATTAAAAAGAAGTGAACTATCTTGTCCCCAGGACAAAAGAAAGACATATTGAGAGCATCTCAGGAAATGGCCAGAGCCCACTTATCACAGGCTCAAAAATATAAAAGGGTAAATCCCATGAAAGACTTTGTTTTGAGAAGACACCCTGGGATACTTGCTCAAGAAGGACCTCCTAGGGAGTTGGCTCCCAGGATTCATTTCTGTGCTCAGCTATCCTGGGACTCAGCAGCCATGGTCCAAAGTGGTCTGGCTACTCGTCAAGCTGGCAGCCAACCTTGGTGTCATCCATGTGATACCAGTTTGATCGAAGGAAGGCCTGAAAAAAGAAATGCATGAAGCCATTAGTGTGAAGGCAAAAATAGAGCGGAAACCACAGGAAGGTGGAGATAATAGGAGGGTAGAATGTATGGTGGGAAAAACTACAGGGAACAAGTAGAACTAGCTCAAGAGAGGGGCAGTGTAGGCCATGACCAGAAATACCATGGTAGTGGAGTCATCTAAGTGCTCTGGAGCTCACATCTTGCCATAACTTGGCTGGGTGCTAGATAGGGAGCCACTTCATCATGTCCGCCCTGCTAGTTTTGGGTACTGCTTTGATGTAATTCTTTCTACTCCCCTCTTTCTCCCTTTTAGAATGGAAATGTTTACCCTATTCTTTTGTGAGCTGGATGTGTTTAACTTTCTCCTAGAGTTTAGTAGTGGCTCACAGTTAAGACGCTGCCTTGAGTTTCAGAAGAAACTTTGGATTTGTACTTTTCAACAATGCTTAATGGTACTTTGGCAATGCTTAGAGATAGGATACATGATTTTGCATCATGAGATGGACATAGCCTCTTAGGGACTCAGGATTGAATATCATGCTTTAAATCTAAATTGCACCCCCCAAAGTTTCATGTGTTCAGAGATGGAGCTTTTGGAAGGTGATTGGCTCGTGGAGAACACTAAGTTCATTAGTGGAGTAATCCACAGGTGAGTTCATAGCTGAACGTGTAGTCAGAAGGTGGGGCATGGTCAGAAGTGGATCACTAGGGCCATGACCTGGAAGGATATGTGCTTGTCCCCAGTTTCTTCCTTTTCTCTTTTTCCTAGCTGCGATGGCTTAAACTGTTTTCCTCCACTAGGCTCTTCTTCCATGCCATTTTTGCCACAGAGTCAGCTGACCATAGGTTGAACCTTCTCAAACTTTGAACCAAATTAAACCTCTCCTCCTTTAAATTGTGGGTGCAGGGTATTTTGTCCTAGTGATTGGGAAGTGACTAATATGCTCATCCATTCACACATTCTGCCTTCTTTGTTATCCCTCCCAGTGGACTTGAACCCATTTGTTCCATGGTCTGAACAGGCAGCAGAAAATATGGTTAAGTGCAAGACTTCACACATAGGTGACTGGAATTCTAGCTTCACTATCTTGGTTGTGAGGCACTGGCCACGTTAACCTTTCTATATCATTTTCCTCAGCTATGAAGTAGGAATATCAATAATACCTGCTATTGCTATGAGGAGCATAGTCATAGTAGGGTTCTGTAGAGAAGCACAACCAATAAGATGTGGGAGTAGAGATTTATAGCTATATCTATATAGATCGATATAAAGGGATTGGTTCACACAGTTGAGGAGGGTGGAAGTCACACAATGCTTCTACCCTCAGCCTGTGTGCTCCCCCATAACCTCTCACTCTGCTGAAATGAATGACACTGAGCTGCTGGTCACCAGCCAACTGTGGAATCAGACTCCTTCCTCGTCCTCTCTAGGGTTCCTGCAGCTGTGCTGGCTTCCTTTCCTCTGTGATCCTCTGCCTCAGTATTCCCTGTGTTCTCTTTGTGCTGTCCCCATGTTCTGCCTTGTGCCCAGCCCTTGACATTTTCTGTGCCATTGGCAGGGTGTCCAGCTGTTTCCCCCACCCCTGTGCCCACCCATTTCTCTGCCCATCTTTCAACCATGTGCTTCTGGCTGGCCTGCAAGAGACTCAGGTCCAGTTATGAAAGCAGCTGTCCAGCTTCCCTCTCTCATCACTACACCTGCTCGTTCCTTGTCTCCTCTCCTAGCTAAGGGTATCATCCACTGGACCATCAAAGCAGGAGTCTCAGCGTCACCCAATGTACACTTTTGCCTCCATGTCCTGCTCCATGCGTTTGTGCATGGTCCCTTCCAATCACATCGATGTCAAATCAGTGTTCCTGAAACTTCCCATCTCCCTACCTTCTCTGGGTTGCCTCTGCCACAGCTGGGACTCCCTCTTCTTCCCATTCCAGCAGTGGTCTTGCTGCCTTCCATTTCATCTTCTCTCCACTGAGCTTTGTGAATTGCTGTTTGGGTTGTCTTCAGAATCAGACTGCTTTCCTAGCTGGAGTTATCTGAGAGCAGCTCACTGGGAGGAAGCCCAGATTCCACAGCATGGCATACAGGTACCTTCTGAGACAACCCCTGCTCTTATCACCTGCTCTTCCTAGCATAGGCCCAGGCTGATACTCTGTCCCAGCACACCACAGTTTAACCTTTCCTGAACTTGCCGAGGTTGCTGAGTGAGCAGAACCTGCCCTTTCAAATGGTCCATGTCTAACCAAGCCCTTCCAGACACACATGCACATTGCAGTGTCCCAGTGATGTGGAAGGGCACAGGTGAATGGTCAGTCATCTCTGGCACACCCTCCTGAGTTTTACTTGTCTTTGAATCCTTGTAATCAAGAATAATTGCCAGTACACATTGAATTCCCAGTTAAAATGGTCACATAAGGATGATGTTTATGTTTTAAAGTCAAGTGTTTCAGATACTACAATATAACTTACAAATATAACTTTGTACATGAAATGCTTTTATGTACATTATATTTATGTACAGTGGGAAAGGGGCCAGGAAGCCAGGATTTCCCCAGGGCACTCATGTCTGGCCGCAGAGGTCTACACAGGGCAGATGCTCAACAATCTTAACCCTTTAGGTCTCAGGGCCTTGGCCCAAGCAACATGTAATCCCAAACTCTTTTGGTGATAAACTACAACTCCCAGAACCTCTGGGTGTTGTCCTCCTTCATGATTTATAGAGACGCTCCCCTGCAGGCTGGTCTACTTTCTCTGAATCTAGGCAGCTGAGAAAACAAGGGTGGGATGAGAAAAGGGCTCAGGATGCCTCCCTCCTGTTCTCCCATGCCATGCCCCCCCCCTGTTGTTTATGTTATACCCTTTCCACCCTCCCCAGGGAAGCAGACCGCTGCGGAAGGAGGAAGGAGAGGAGGGGGTCAGGCGGGAGCAGCCCAGCTGACTTAGGGACATGGGGTGACAGTCAGTCTCCAGGGCTAGGCTCAAGGTGGGTAAGTAGGGAGGGTCTCATAGGTCCGCCCCTCTGCAGTGTCCCCCGGTTTCCTCACCTCCCTTCTCACCCTACCAGCCACTTGTGGCCCCTTCTTTTCACTGGCACCCAGCTGGCTTCATGTGTGACCCTTTTTGAGGGAGGACTGGTGGCTGGCAGCCTTGACGGCAGTTTGGTCCAGGTCCCTAGCCCCTCAAGGAGGCACAGCCAGGGGACAGGCAGTGTTGGGATGGGAACAGACAGGAGCCATGAGAAGTAAAGAAAGAAGCCACAAGTCAGGGCATGCAAGTGGCCACTAGATGCTAAAAGCTGCAAGGACAGGGATTTTCCCTCCAAACCCTTGACTTCAGCCCAGAGGAACTGCTTTGGGACCTAAAACCTCCAGCATGTAAGAGAATAAACTTGTAGTATTTTAAATGTGTTCCAATAGCAGTAGTAAGATAACATAAGGTAGACATGAGTGAGATCAAAGAACTGTATATTGTTACGAAGCTGCTAAAATATGTTATCTAATCCCTTATTTTCTCTCTGGAAACAATCCCCATGGTGTTGAGCCTTTGTTCATTGGGATTCTTCATTGTGTAATGGATCTATTTCCATTTAAAGTTTAACTTTCCATTTAAATTTTAACTTTTTAACTTATCATCTATTATGAAAAATACAACTGCCAAATTCCTGGCTATAACAGATTGCGTGTGCACAAAGAATCACCCACATTTGAATTGTCATTTGAATCAAATGAATTGAAATGTTTTCTCAAAACTTTAAGACTGGGTTGACATTTCAAAGAAATTACATGCTCTATAACTTATTAAACTCACTAGAAGCCTACATGTCTCTTTAAGGTTTTCACTACTATGTTTAATCAGAAATGCCATTACCTACATTGAAATTAAGAGATTTTAGTTAAAAATTACTGCAAGGATAGCATTACCAGATTAGAAAAAAAAATTAGTAACACATCAACACATCTTAAACATATAAAACAATTTACTATCAGCTGGTATTTGTCACTACAATAATTGCTTCAAATCATTTAATACTTTAAATTATCATTTTGGAGGTAAAACAAAATACTTGCCAGTTTCAAATTGTTTAGTAGCCAGAAATAGTAACTTGTGAGTCCATTAAGAATTTTTCTACTAAATCAGGATTAGACAGCTGTGGCCTAAAAGCTAAGAATGCTGTTTATATTTTTAAATGATTGAAGAGAGAATTTTTTTTAAAGAGGTAAAGGGGAAGTGGGGAAATGTTAGTCAGAGAACATAAAGTTTCCATTATGCAGGGTGAGTGAGTTCTGGGGCACAGCAGAACAATGGAAATATAATTAATAATGCTGTACTGGAGACTTGAAGTTCACCAAGACAATAAGGTCGTCAGTGTTCTTAGCATAAGGAAAAAAAAGAAACTGGTACTGGGAGGATATTGTTTATCTGAATACATATATCAAAACATCAAGTTGTGTACCTTAAATGTATACAAATTTTGTCAATTATACATCAGTAAGGATAGAGGAAGAAAGAATGAAAAGAATACCTTGTGACACATGAAAATCATGATAATCATATATAGTCATTCCTAAATAAAAATTTATTGGAACACGGCCATACCCTCACAATACTCACTGAGTGCGGAGTATACTGCAGCAGAAACCTGGAAAACCCAAAAGACGTACTCTCTGGCCTCTCCCAGAAAACATGCGTAAGCCCTGAGCTGAATGCCTCCCGAAGGGATGTGCTTTCCATTCTGGTGTCACGATGCATGAATAGTCCACACCGCAGGGCACACCAGTCCACTGCAGGCACACGTCCTATTCCTTGTTTCTCCAGGAGTAACAGCTGATATTCAGATGGTGACCTTCATTGTGGGGCAGACCTTCAAAGGACACTGAAATTGTTCTATAGTCCAGTGGGGTTTCTGATTGAGTGATAACACTACATTCTTAACACTGATTCAGTAAACTGGTGTTTTCACTATGACTTGAATCCTGGAATTTAAGATTGCAGGTAACTGAAAGCTCACTCTGAGGAAGGACATTTTCTGGTCATTAGAGAGTCAGATTTGATGATGCCACATGTCATGGGCTTTTTTCTTTCTTTCTTTCTTTCTTTCTCTCTTTTTTTTGTGGCAACAGTTGTTTTAATTTTTTTCTTTAGCAACAGGCAAAGAACTTCCCATTATAGAAATTAGCATCTCTATATTTCAAACTAGTCCTTCATCAGAGGGTGACTTAATTAACGTTTCCTCAGATTACAAGTAATACTGGCTTTTCCTTAGTGTTAGAGCGGTATCCGTTGGCTACGTGCTGCTTACACCCTCAACTGATTTGCTATAAGAAGCACAATTTGCCTGTCTAGACTGAGACTGAAACTTGTCTTCGTGTCTGTGCCTTACTGCAGCTGATGTGTTATAATGCCACTTGATTTCTGGAGAAAGAAGGGATCTACCTGGTGGATGAAAGTCTTTTCCTTAGAGGAAGTGGCAAGGTTCTTTAACGTCTGGTCTCCTAGTTGGGCGCTCTTTCTCTGTGTCCTAGGTATCGGGGTCACACAGGAGCGGGGACAGGACAAAGGGAATGTAGGAACAGGTCACGTTAGTCCATGTGCAGGAACCAGTTTGATCTTTGAATGAAGCAGTTTCTTTCCTAGATCCAGCAAAGGAAGTGGGCCACATTGTAGCTGGCGCCCTCTGGGCAGTGGGAACTAAGTGTGTCAGCTCACTTCCTCTTTCTTTAGTGTGTAACTAGCGTGTAACTAGGGCTTAACTAGGGTGGCAGACATCTGTCTAGGGGACAAGGCTGTCAACCTGGGATCTGACTGTTGCCCCGAGGAATGGTCACTTCTAACAAGCAAACCAGGTCAGTGGCTGAACTGAATTGAAAGTGACTGACAGCTAGTGTCAAAGAAACTGAGATTTTAAAATTTGGATTTAAATTTCTATTGTTTTAATAGTAACTCACAGAATTTTTTCTCATTCTAAGGAGATGACAGAAATAAAAGCATAATCTGAGAGTGAAGCTACATTGCAGAACCCAGTTTTAACTGCCTTCACCACACAGGGCAGGCTGGCTGGGCAGGGCGGGGTGGGGGGGGGGGCAGCTATAGAAATGGTTGCTGCCTCAGCACTCACCATGTGTGACCTTGCGCAGGGGCGCCTGCATAACGGGCGTGTGGTTGGTCTGTCTCCACGTGAATGGGAAGCTGGGTGCTGAGGCTGGGCTCATTTAATTAGTCCTCCTGCGTTCGTCATAAATCTAAGTCAGCTCGCTCATGAAGGCAGAGCTTACTCAAAATACAGATCTAAGTTACTTTTCCCGTTTCATTAGTTTCTGGGTGCTGGAGTGGGTGGGGAGTAGGAGGTCTTAAAACGCTAATTATCTTAGAACCGAAAGAAAATCATGTTCTGACCAAGTCAGCGATAGGCCTGGGTGCTAAGGATGGCTCAGTGTAGCACAGCCACTCTGGTGAGGGACACAGTGGGAGCCTTGCCTGCTGCTCTGCTTTTTCTCGGTTTCGCTGTGAACCTAAATTTTTTTTTATGAATGAATTAATAACAATATTGCTAGTTTATCTTTTTTGCCATGTATCATAAGCCACATATCTAGATGAAAGAACTCAAATTGGAATACCAAGGAGTCATGATTAAAGTGATGTGGATGAACTGTATTACATTGTATAGGCAAAAGTTGGAACAAAAAAAAAGTTTACTTCTCTAACAATTATGAATGTATTTATATGTATGATAATTCTAGAATCATATGCATCATCTTTTTTTCTCAGAAGAACAGATGCAGTAGTTAAAGGTGTTAGACAAAGGAAGAAGCCAATTTACCTAAGCATAATATCAGTATCTCCTTAAGAAAGATGTTGCTGGATGTGGTAGTGCATGCCTGTAATCCCAGTATGTGGGAGGCTGAGGCAGGAGGGTCATTGTGAGTTTACCACCAGCCTGAGCTACAAAGTGAGCTCAAGGATAGCCTGCGCTACATAGTGAGACCCTGTCTGAAAAAGACAAAGAAAGAAAGCAAGAAAGAGAAAAACAGAGAGAGACAGGGACACAGAGAGAAAAGGAGAAAGAAAGATGTTAGCAGAAATAAGTCATTTTACAGTTAAGACTATTTTTTAGAAACAAGTAATTGTCAGGAAAAGAGATTTGCTTTCCCAGATATGAAAATTGCCCTTAGAAATTAACTAGGATTCAATGAGACATGTACTTGCCAGGTAACTAATTTAACTGCAAAGAAGGCTGGTTGGTGCAGAGCAAAGAAAACTCAAGACTGGACCTTACTTTGGGCCAATAATGGCAGCACAGTGAGAGCTCTGTCTTGCCAGAGACTGCAGCAGCCAAGCTGTCAGCTTTGACTTTCTGTTTGAGATGCAACTGGAGTCTTTTTACCATTATGGGCCTCTTAGCATCCCATTTGTAGGGTTCTGCTCCTACAAAGTGGAGTGTGAGCCATAATATGCTGCCTGTGGGAGCAACCTCAGAATAGGAAGAGTTGTTTTTCAGTGTTGCCTAGCAACTGAAAAAAAAACCAATCTTGTAATATCACTCTATTTCTAGGAATTGTTAAGCCTTTTGTGTTGGTAACATCCCCAAATTGAGAATTTTCAGAAATTAATTCCATCCCATTATCTCTTGAGTAGTTGTAGTTCAGAGCATCTTTGTTTTAAAACCTATTCTTATGGATTTAGTTTTCTTTACAGATCATTGTATGTAGAACTAGGATTTCCCATGCTTGAGTTTAACCAAAATCATTTTGACAAGTCTGGCAAATGACTGTTGCCCGCTTTTGAGGTCTTAGAGTGTACTGATCAGTATGTTCCTCCCAAAGAAAACCTTCTTCTTTCACAGTAAACTCTTAGTCACCATTTGTGGAGTTTTCACTTCATGATCATCCATGACAAATTCATCTCCTGCTGCTGGCTTTCGCCACCATCAGACCTCTGGGGCCCTTGCTGTTGGGCCCGGATTTTAAATGTGAACCTAACATACTCATTGTAATGTAGGTCTGGATAAAAATAAATAAACAAATAACTAGGAAGCTGATGCTGTCGAAATTTATTTCACAAGCAAATATTTCTTAAATGTGTTCTATTTCCAGGTCCTTCCACTTGAATGAGTAGATGAATAGTAAAAAAAATTTTGGTAGATTTTAATATTGCAGTGCATAATATATAGCTTCTAGCATGAGTGAAAATAAGCAGCTGGCAACCCAGCAACTGAGACAGCTTGGACTGGAACACCTGCTCGTCATCAGGTGTTACCATGGAAATTACGGGAGCCAGAACTCTTTAACCATGCTGGGCCTCACTTTTACCATCTATCAAATGGTAATGCCTAGTAGTACCACAATCTCCGCCTGTAGAATTGTGAATGGAGAGCACTTACAGCCGTCATGACACTTGGTGAAAGACTTAATAGGTGTTAGTATTGCTATGATCACTGTTGACACTACTATTACTTAGCGCATACAGCACTGCTAAATTTTTCAGTGAAGCATTAAATGAGAGACAGTAAGTTCTATTGAGCCATAATGTCCTTAAACTTAGCATCCCAGTCTCCCTGGGCTGATCCTTAACTGAGATGCTGGTCATTTGGAATTGAACTTCTAAATTACCCTGACAGTTAGAATAAATGACACCTTTAATTTGAGTGGGAAAAAACAGAAGTCTTCTGTTGTGTGAAGTGAGTGTCTCACTAGTAAAGAGCTAGCAGCTGGTCAGCTCTGTCCTGTCTAGTAGCTAAGCACCAGGGGCCAGTGGCACTCAGGGAGCCTCAGTGAGGGCCCAGGGTGAAGACATTGGGGAACCTGAAGTCTGTGGTTTCCTAAACAACATTCAGTCACTGGGGTTTAAAGATCCCCAGGGCTTGTTTGGGGTCTAAGATTTGTCTGCGAGGGTTTTCAAACTGGGATTTAAATTTCATCATTATTTTTTCAAATTTGACAGGAGAATATCCTATGGTATCTGGATTTACCACAAAGTTTTAAATTATCAGATATTGCATGCATTTGAGTGGATTTTGGATTCTGTTTTATAGAATAGGATGAATAAGAATTTAATAGAAGGGACATGATGTATAAATGATACAGCCTCCACATACCAAGGACCTGAAATCAGAGTATGTTAGAAAAACAAAGTCTTAAAGTGAAAGTGTTACAGTTCAGCTTGAGAAAAATGTTTGAAGAATTAAATCACAGACATGCTGAGCTCAGAGACCCTTCTCACTGCTTTCCATGTCCCATTTATGCTGTGAGTCAGAGGTTCAGCTGGGTGACATGTCATCAGATTCTACATTAAAATGATTTTTAAAGTCAGGTCAATACTTTGGGAATTTCTCTTTTTAAAGTGATTTGTGCTTTAATTTAGTCTGAAAATTCCCAAGCTGTACACATGTGAGGGGTGGGCCTGTCCTTAGCACATTCTCTGCTTCTCTGTGCTTGACATTCCTAACCTCAAAACAAAGTCTGTGAAGCCTATCCCACAGGTGAATAATGCACTAAGGCATTTCACACACAATCAGCCAGGTGTTATCTTCTTCAGGTTGTGGTTCTTCTTCTTTCAGATCACTGCTCAAAAATCATTCATGTGCACACACGCACAGGTACACACCCACACCAGCCCAGACTGTGCGGCATTAGATGTTTCCACAAAAGTGGCCATGGGCTCCAACATACCACAGAGGTCTGGTTGCACACAACTAACAGCCCAGCCATGCCAGAGATGCAGTTCGAAGTCACAATCAGAGCTTTTGGAAAGAAGCTTTTAGTCTACTCAGGCTTGGCTGAGCTTATTCATTAGGAAAACAAGTATGACTATAAGCCAATGTTTTTCACTGCTATTCTCAGAACAGCCTCTTTTTTTAACAAGAAGAAGCACAGTGGGTGCCCAGCACACATGCAGGACATCACTGGAATAGAGTGGGATCATGCTGAAATGGGTCTCCTTCAGATTACCAGTCCCTTTCCTTTTCCAGAATCTCAGATTTTTGTGCATTTCTGCTTTTATGCCAAGACTTCATGTGGCTGAATGGAATAATGAACTGGATCTGGAGGTGTAAAGTGAAAGCCTTTCCCTCATGTGTCTTGTCTGGCCCATCAGTCAGCTGGAAGATATTTGTTTGTTGTGTTTGGATTTATGGCCAACATTGAAAAATGGGAAGATTTCCTATAGTGGTTTTTTTGTTTTTGTTTTGTTTGTTTTTTGTTTTTTGTTTTTTGTTTTGTACTGGGGGTCAAACTCACGACCTCATGCTTACCAGGCAGGCACTTATACTGCTGAGCTAAATCCCCAGCCCTCCTATGGAATTCTAATCCTGGCTGTTCTTTAAAAAAAAAAAAGAACAATTTATTTGTTCAACGAGTATTTAACAAACATCTTCTTATGAACATCTCCATGCCAAAAGTCTCTCTCTATCTGGGGCTAATTCACTCAAACTCTGATTCTACTTTCTCTAATATATGTTTATATGTATAGTATGTACTATAAATTTAAATTCTTATAAAAGTTTATTAATGCTAGTGTGTATCCTGGTACTTCTAGCCATCTCTTTAAGGAATAAGGTCTGCCAAAATCTTTATGGTTTCCCATTATCGCTTCTTTCCTAAAATTTGTTTCAGTAAGTTCTGTAATAACTCAACAAAGCATACTGAGAAAAAAATCAATAGCTTAGATGAATTTATTTAAGAATCTCTTTCTTAGCATGTGTGAGGCCCTGGGGTCGATCCCCAGCATTAGAGGAAAATCTCTATCTCAGAAATGATACTAAAATACCCAGAGACCATTTTGCAGTTGAATATAGTGTCATTTCATGTTTTAATTTCTAATAATCAGCATATCTGTGATTTTATGCTTCAGAAAAAGGACCATTGATTATAGTGAGCTGTCCTTAATTTTATTCTTGTTTAAACCAGTCCTAAAATACACTTGCCTAAAGCTATATGAATCTGGCCATCAGCATGTAACTTTCACTTGTCAGTTTGATTGCTGTCAACCAGAATTATCAGATAATTGACCACTAGACAGATATTTTGCTATGTAGTTAAAAAGAAATGTTTATTTATCACCAGTTTCACAGAAAAAAAAATTCCAGGGAAAGCAATCTAACTATCAAAACCATAGACTTTATTTTTCTATTAGTGCATGTGTGCAGTACATAATGTTTACATACCTTGTGTGGAATTAGCACATGTGCATAATACATCCTTTCATCCCTTTCCCTCCCATTCCTTCCCCTTTCACCAAGTTTTTTTATTTGTTTTGCTTGTTTGTTTGTTTGTTACTGGGAATTGAACTCAGGTCCTTGTGCTTGCCAGGTAGGCACTGTGCTGCTGAGCTATGTCCCTGTCCTTCTACCTACTTCTTGATTCTCTTCCCCTTTGACATAGATATATCTTCCTACTTCTTATCACCTGTCTTTTATTTTGCCTTTTATACTTTAGGTTTCTCATGTATAAGAAACTATGTAATATTTAATCTTGTGTGTCTAGTTTATTTCACTTTACATTATGGTCTCAAGGTACATCCATTTTCCTACAAATGACTCAAGTTTATCTTTCTTTGCTGCTATAAACATGCGCATGCATGTATCACTGTACTAGAACTTTAACTCTTGAGAATGTCACATCTGGGGGCCACGCACTGCTACCCTGCTGTCTGTGCAGCCCACTGGGATTGTAACTCAGCCCCAAGAATAAATTAGAGGGACAAAGCCTAACAAAGGGAAGACATATGTAAAGAGGAAAAGCAGGGAGAAAGGAGACAATAGATAACTACCCTGATAAGAAAGAATAAGGGGACGCTGAAATATAGCAATGTAAGGAAAGAAGGAAGTGGATACCCTGGACCCAGGAAGAATCTAAAGTACAAACCAAAGCCTACAGAGAGAGTGAAAAGTAAAACTTCAACCAAGAAGGCTGTAGCTGGCAGCGCTTTGCCCGGAGACAGAACTCACTGCGTGAGAGGAACTGTTCGAACCTAAGGACACACGGTCATGATGATGGTGATGGCTGTGACCCCAGAGGCCTCTGCAGAGAGCCAGGGCAGTGGAGCGGAGCAGCAGACATGGAGGACTGCGCTGGCTGGAGGTGAGTGCAGAGGACTTAGTCCTCCTGCAGCGAGAGAGAGATTAGCAGGGAGCCATTTTGGAGATGGGCCAGATAAGCCCAAAACCCAGAACTACTGCGGCTTTCCTCTAGCAACTTCTAACTGGGTGCAGACCTGTGGAAATTGCTTGGACTGTGGCGAGCCCAATGAATCTGGTCTCAGGACAGGCCTGCTGAGGTTATCCACTACTCTGCCATAAATCAACTGCTGTCTTGCTGGAACAGATGGGCATGATTTGGAATTCTGTCTCCACAGGTTGTCTTCTAGTAAAACCAGAAAGAATCCTGGAAATGGGCTATTTGTTTTGGTTTTTGTTTTGTTTTGTTTCATTTTCTCTTTCATTGTTTATACATGAGTATGAAAGTGGTTTCTAACCTCTTTGTGTGTGTGATTCTTTCCTGTTCTTCCTTTTATCTCTTCCATCTCTCTTTCCCTTCAGTCCTCTATACCAGTTTCCCCAAATTGGTGTGATTCCCCTTTGTCCTCCAACCTTCTAATCTCTTTTTCTTCCACTTCTCAATTTTCTTCTTAATCCATCTTAAATTTTAACCCTAAGGGCAAAATTGACACATAATGAACTCATACATTGTATATAATTTTCTGGTTTGTTTTATATTCTGTTATATAATCACAAATATAGTTTATATTAAAAGTTGCAAATTAAGGGTTAGCTCAATTTGTTCCTAAGCTGTGTTTGATGCTATTAGTACCACTGTAGCCAAAATTGATATAGTTGTTCTAAACAGCTGTTGGGCCTAGTATTCTATGAGTGAGATTAACTAAGGGTTACAGAACATACAGTGGCACAGTGCCCAAAAACCAGGGACTAGGCCAGACAAGCAACAACTTCCTGTCACCAACAAACTGAAGTGGTTAGATCTTCCAACAGACTCAAAACACAAAAACTAGTTACACCTGGAAGATAGAGCAGTAATCATCACCTAAGGACCCAAGTACTACCAATAAAGCAACCCATGATAGGCAACTTACAAGCATCACCCCAGGAATTAAACTAAAAAAAAGAGAAAAAATAAAATGAGAAGACACTTAAGCAAAATGCAGTCTCAGACATCCAGTTCACCAAAGGCAAATTCAGGGGACAATGAGATGGGACAGTTCAAAAGCCTCCCACCAGACCTCTCTAAAGTGGGAACAACAAAACAATTGAATGAGGCTCTGGAAAAAAATGAAATCAGAAATAATCTCTCAGATAACTACAGAGGTTACCAAAATACACACCATGCTTAGTGACATTAGAGCAGACACAGACAAAAAAGAGACAAGCTTAAACAAATTATGGAAGCTCAGCATAGGATAGAAATGGAATCCATAAAGCAGATTCAAGCAAATCTAAAGGACAATAAAAACTCCACTGAAAGTATTCAAAGCAGATTAGGCCACTGTGAGGATAGGATCTTAGATTTTGAAGACAGTCTTGCAGTTAGGGACTAAGAAAAGAAATATTTCTCAAAAACAGCAAGGGACCATGAGAAATCAATCCAGCAGCTGCTAGATGAGACAAAGAAGAATAACTTAAGATTAATTGAAGTCTATGAACAAGCAGGAGATACTACAAAAGACATTACAAAAATGTTCACAGACATCATGACAGAAAACTTTCCTGGTAGAGAAAAAGAATTTGACATACAAATAATTGATTCATATAGAACTCCAGTTAGCAATGATCAAAAAAACCTATAGCCAGGCACATCATAGTCAAGATTCCAGAAATTCAACACAAGAGTAGAATCCTAAAAGCTGTTAGAGAAAAAGAAACAAATCACCTATAAAGGAAAGCCCATCAGAATTACAGATGACTTCTTAGCACAAATTTATGATCACCAAAAACCCTACAAAAAATTGGAATAAGTGGTCTTTATTACAATCTGATAAAAGCCATCTATAACAACCCAACAGCTAACAGCATACTAAATGGACAAAAACTGAAAGCTTTCTCTCTAAAATCAAGAACAAGACAAGGATGCCCACTGTCTCCAGTCTTATTCAACAGAGTCCTCAAAACGTTAGCTGGAGCAATTAGACAAGAGAAAGAAATAAAAGGAATAAAAATCAGAAAGTAAGAAGTTAAACTATCATTATTTGCTGATGACATGATACTCTACTCAGAAGACCCCAAAAACTCCACCAAAAGACTTCTAGACCTAATAAGCAAATTCAGTAACATAGCTGATTACAAAGTCAACACTCAAAAATCAATAGCCTTCCTATACACCAATAACAAACTCATTGTGCTCTGAAAAAAGGTTTGAAGAGGATATTAGAAAATAGAGACATATTCCCCGCCCTTGGGTAGGAAGAACAAATATAGTGAAAATGGCAATACTTCCAACACTCTTATACAGATTCAATGCAGTCCCAATCAAAAGCATATCTCACAGACTTAGAGAAAGCAATCCTAAAATTCATCTGGAACCAGAAGATACCTAGAATAGCAAAGCCAATCCTGGACAACAAAAACAAAACAGGGGGCATCACATTCCTTGCTTGAAATTATACTATAAAGCTCCTATGTTTAAAAAAAAAGTGTAATACTAGCAAAAAAAAAATGGACTCGAAGATCAATGAAACAGGTTACAAGATGCAGAAACAACTGCAGACATACTAACCCACCTTATCTTTGACAAAGGTGCCAAACACATTCACTAGAAGAAAGATAGCCTATTTAATAAATGATGCTGGAAAAACTGGCTCTGCACTTGCCAAAGATTAAAACTGGACCCATATATTTCACCATGTACTAAGCTAAAATCAGAATGGATCAAAAATCTTAATATTAAAACAGAACATTAAATCTTCTGGAAGATAGAGTAGATAAAATTCTTGAAGACATTGGTGCAGGCAAAGACTTTATGAGCAAAACCCCAACTGCACAAGAACTATCACGAAGAATCAACAACTGGGATCTCACTCTACTGAAAAGCTTTTGCACAGCAAGAGAAACCACCAACCTCCTTGTGGGTTGAAGAAATAACCCACAACATGGGAGAAAATTTTTGCCAACTGTTCCTCAGACAAAGGATTACTATCAAGACCATATAAAGAACTAAAAATAAATTAGACCTTGAAGATTTAAAGACGCAATCCAAAAATGGGCATCTGAGATAAATATATACTTCTCAGATGAAAAAATACAAACAGCAAATAAATGTGTGAAAAAATGTTCAACATCACTGGTGTTTCAAAAGATGTAAATTAATACAACACTAAGATTCCATCTCACCCCAGAAAGAATGGCTGTCATCAAGAAATTAACCAATAACTAATGGTGACAGGGAAATGGGGTAAAAGGGACCCGTCTCCACTGTTGGTGGGAATGCAGAGTGCTTCAACCAATGTAGAAATCAGTCTGTAGATTCCTCAAATATCTAGGACTAGAAGTCCCGTTCAACCCAGCTGTTTCCCTTGTGGGTATTTTCCCAAAAGAATTAAAACATCATACCACAGTGATATATGTGCACTCATGTTTATAGTAGCAGTTTGTAATAGCCAGATCTTGGAAACAACCTTAATGTCCACCAATGTGTATATAAAAATGTAGTTAAGATAGTTAAAAAAAAAAAAAGGAATCAGAGTATGAAACTCTGGAAAGATGGAGGACCCATGGACCGCTTGTTCTCAGCTGTTTTGTAGGGCGGAAGTGAGTGACTCCCCTCTACCTGGAACTTGCTCTAACTGGATTGGCTTCCAGGCACCTCTACCTAATACCATTTCTTTTTGTGATCTGGGTACAGCTTCCTTCTGTCCTTGATATACCTTTTAAAGCTTTATCTTAATGGGTCATGTGGATATCTAGTGTACTCTAATGACCCTAGAATGAGTAATACAGTGATTTGAGTGAATACACAGGTAGGTAGGTTTGTACACTAGTACATAGGTGTGAATACATACTGCTTTTACTTTTTTGAGGAATCTGCATACTGCTTTGCAAAGTGAATATAATGGTTGGTGGGTGTTTACACTCCCACCAACAAGATAGAAGAGTTCCTTTTACTCTGCCAGCATTATTTGTTATTGATCTTTTGGTGGCCATGCTTTCTGGATGAGATGGAGTTTCCATGTTGTTTTGATTCGCAGTATTGGCCAGAGATGTTGCACTTTTCTCCATGCCATTTGTGCATCTTCTGTGAACTGTCTGTCCACTTTGCTTGCTCATTTTTTAATTGGGGTTTTTGAGTTCTGAATGTATTCTAGATAATAGTCTTTATCTGAAGATTAGCTGACTAACACTTTTTCCCATTCTGTGCATTGTCTTTTCATTCTTTTGGCTGTTCCTTTGACTATGCAGAAGCTTTTCAATTTGCTGTGATACCACTTGTTGATTCTCTGTACTATTTCCTGTGTAATCAGGGTTGTTTCCACAAAGTCTTTGTGTATGCCTTTGACTTCAAGAATTTTACCGATTTTTGTCTTCCAGCAGGTTGTTTTAGCAATCATTTCTTCTATTTTGATTTTAGTTTAGTACATAGAACAACATGGATCTAGAGGCAATCTTCAGCATGTGATTAGCCAGTTTTCCCAACACTATTTATTACAGAGGCTATCTTTCCTCCAGTGTATGTTTTTCGGCCCCTTTGTCAAAGATCAAATAGTTGAATGTGCTTGAGGTTGTTTCCACTTCCTCTGTTCTACTCCATTGATCCTCATATCTGTTTTTGTTTCAGTACCATGATTTGTTTTATCACAGTAGCTTTGTAATATTATTTAAAGTCCAGTATTGTGATCCCTTTTGTTACCTGGATTGCTTTTGCTATTCAGGTCTCTTCTGGTTCCATACAAATTCTAGGATCTTTTTCTCCTTTCTGTGAAAAATGCTGCTGGAGTTTTGATTGGGATTGTATTAAATCTGTATATCAATTTTGGAAGTGTGACTACTTTGACTGTATTTGTTTTGCCTACCCAGGAACAGGATATATCTTTCATTTTCTGATATCCTCTTCTATTTCTTTTTTCAGAGTGCTATAATTTTCACCACAAAGGTCTTTGACTTCCTTAGTTAAATTAATTCCTAAGTATTTCATTTTTCAAGATGCTGTTGTGAATGGCATTTTCTCCTAGTCTGTTTCTCAGTGGGTTCTTTGTTAGTATACAGGAATGCTATTGACTTTTGTGTGTTGATTTTGTGTCCTACTACACTGCTCTAACTCTAAGAGTCAAAACCGTAGACTTTAACTTGGAAAATGGAAGGCTACTGTGCAACATTGTAAAAATGTAGAAATTGTTACTGTTTTTGCTATACTGCTGACTGCGGCTTTAAGGGCTGATAAATTTGTATATTTCGATTTACTGAGTGGTCCTGTGCCAGATTTGTGAAAGCATGCTGTAAAATACACCTTGATACTTCTGTGTTCACAATTAGTAGAACATTGCAAACCAGATTAGAGCCTAAAATAATGCAAACGAAAGCCCTGAAAACTAAGTCGCCTGGCTCCTAAAGAAATCCAGCCCTTTCAGGGTTTGGAGTGACAGTGACAATGATGTCAAAATGAGCAGCTTGCTTTGGACTGAGAGATGTAGCTTCCTAAGAAGAGTGCTTTTGGGCCAGGGATTTAGCTCAGAGGCATAAAAGCCTGCCTGGCAAGCGCAAGGTTGTAAGTTCAATCCCCAGTACAAAAAAAAAAAAAAATTGTTCTTCCAAGCTCACTTCACTCCATGCTGGGTACTTGGCCAGAGCCACACCACAGCCCAAGTGTGGAGACCTTGATTGGCCAGAGTTGCAGCTGTGAAGCAGGACACCAAGCAGAGATCCTGATTCACTTCTGTGTCTGTGCTAATGACCTCAGTTTTCATCACAAATGTTCCCATATATTTTACAATGAGAATTTGGCTATAAGTGTAGAAATAGCTGTGTTTCACAGTGCAAATAATCACTGTTTTTTGTATTGCTGGGGATGTAACCCAGGGTATTACACATGTTCAGCAAGTGCTCTACTCTTGAGCTAAACTTCCTGCCCCAATAACCACCTTTTAATTGGTGGAATCTTTTGAGATAGGTGTTCTGAATGATTGTGCGAGTTCTTCCTGAGTCGCAGCTTTTAGGCATAAAAATCACTCCAACCTCATTCAAGGAAAACGTATCATGTGTGGGATATTAACTGCAAGAAGTGGAATACTCAACCCCAAGTGCTTAAAGGCTGAGACTGTTTACCACCAAGTAGGAGGCTGGTGACACACAGTGGCTCCATGATACAAGGAAGGACATCCTGCACCTCCTCTGTGCTATCTGTGGTGTGTTCTCAGGTCACACAGCTAGAAAGTGCAAACCCGGATTCACCTATGGGACTGTCTGATGCTGTGGATGTCATCTGTGGAGTCTGCAGGCCCGATGTAGTGCTGGGCATTTCTCTGTTCAGTGCCCTGAGGCCTGATGGACATCACCATGAGAGCAGTGGTGTGTGTTCCCGGATATGTCAGGTGTCAGCCTCAGTGTGGAGCCTGCTAAGTAACATGTAGATTTCCACCCCCAGCTTGCTTTTCAAACTCCATAATAACAGAGAGACAGCTCTTTCTGCTTGATACCAGGTGCTTGTTGAGCTTTTTTGGCTGTTCCTAGGACTTCAAAGCAGAATAAATGTGCAACGCAGCAGAAACAAGAAAAATCTGAACTCCTCAGACTGTATTCACATTAGACATTGTATTTTGGGTGAGCACTGTTTCACTTTGTAGAGTTATTTGGCCTTTGACAGCCATCTGTTCAATTTTTTTAATCCGACTTTTCTTTATACATTACAAATAAAAGTGGACTTGAGCATTGCTTAGACCCCAAATGTGAAAGCAGTTCCCTTGGTGACCACTGGGAGCTACCATCCCCTTTCACAGACACCCATGAGGCATAGTCCCCACCCAGTCTGCCCGCTGGATACTCACTGTAGCTAAATGTTGCTGTCCTATTACAGACTTGTGGTGCTTCATACACAGTGGACACTGCCTGCTGAATATGTAACTAACTCATTTCCAAACAGGGAGATATTTTAGCACATTATTTGTTGAAAATATCTCCTGGCTGGACATAGTAACATATAAGTCCGGAGCTACTCAGGAGACTGAAGCAAGAGGCAAGTATGCATCCAGCCCAAGCAACTTAGAATCTGTCTCAAAATAAAATTTAAAAAAGGCTAACTCAGTGGAGGAACAGTTGCCTAGAATATACAAAGCCATAGATTTAATCTCCAGTATCAAAAAACAAAACTCTCTTTCCATGGCGTAAGGTATAATTCTAAAGAGTGATTTTAAAAAAGCACTGAAACTGGGTTCAGAGTACTGCTATTGAATAGCAGCTTTGTTCTCCTGTCCCTGACACTACCTGTAGTATGTTACTCCAGAGAGTTTTAGAAGGTGGATACTCTGTGTGGGAAGTTGGGGGCTGGTGGTAATGAATGAGCAAAGCTTGATAACTACACAGGAAGACAGAGGGGAAAAAGAAAGCTAACATGAGGGTTAGTAGGACTATAAACCATAAGAGCAAACATCACTGTAATAATCAACTGATTCCTAAGGGCATCAGTGTTAGAATCTAGCATACTTGTTGGTAATAAATACAACACTGAGCTATCACAAAAAATCAAAGTTGTATTTTCCTTTCTAATACAGGAGCAAGGTATACCTTTACAATTAGTAATAAAACTGCCTTCATTGGCAAATGCAGAAGAGCAGCTTCTAGACCATGTTTCAGAGGTGTCCTGGGGGTTGCCGTGGGAGGGTGACTTCTCCCCACTTTCATGCAGGGAACTTTACCAAAAGGGTAAAAAACCTGCTTTCTATCTGTTCATTTCTGTTTAAGATCTGCTGTAGAGAGTTCAGGTGCCCTGAAGACTATTTGAACCTGATGATGTAGGCGCTTCAGTCATGCAGAATTTCATTTCTTCACCCTAGGATCAGCACATGACCCTTGCACCCATGCAGTCCTAGTCGTAGACACAGCCGCAGCCTGGTTAGAGTGAAGAACATGTCACCAACTGACTCCTGAGACACCTGCACATAGCCCTGCAGTAGCAGCTATGGCTGTGGGGCCCTTGGGGATGAAGCCTGGCACCCTGGCTGGGCTACGGGGGAATGTAGTGTCACGCACAACCACACAACTGACCCAGCTGCCTGCTGCTGAGGACTCACAGGGGACAGTATTAAGCTGCACTGTTGCTGAGACATAATATCCAACACCCAGTTTTAAAAAGGAGGGATTTAATTTGCTCACAGTTTCAGTCTATGTCAGCTGCCTCTCAAGTAGAAAAATCATGTTAGGAAGGCAAGGGGAGCAAAGCTGTTTAGTTCAGGACACCAGGAAACAGCAGGAAAGCAGTGCCAGAATGCTCAGGCCAGGGACACAGACCCCAGGCCAGACCTCCACACTCCCCCTAAAGTGTGTTCCACCCATCCCCAGGGTGATCCCAAACCAACCAAGTGGAAACTCCATCCTGGCTGCCACAGAATCCTTGGAAGCGAGCTGGCAAAGCGGCCAGGAAAGAGCAAGTGGGAGAAAAGAGCAGGCCAGGAAGGAGCAGGTCGGGGAAAGCAGAGAAACTAGCCCAGAGGAAGTGAGCCCGAGCAGGCAGCACAGCTGTCTGACATGAGAGGCTGCTCTCCTTGTGGATCACAGGCTGTGAAGCTGCCTGGGACAGCCCTGTGAGCAGAGGCACTGGCCGGGAGCATCAGGCTTCCAGAGGCCAATACTCGCCATGGCAGGTGGGCTGCTGCGAACAGCAGAGACTTGCCCCTGCCCCTTGTGGTTATGCATGAAGCAAGAGCAGCCTGGGCCCTGCAGAGTTGCACCGAGCAGTGCCTGCCACCCCCACAAGTGCAAATGCTGTCCCTGTTAGCATCCTGGTTGCAGTTCCCAGGTAGCACAAAGCCTTGAACAGAAGAGACTTCAAAAAGCTTGTTTGCCCTGCCAGCGTCATCACCTGTGAAGAGCCAAGCCTCATTTCCCAGGCTGGAGGCAAAGACCCTTTTACATGTGCCCATTGCCCAGGTGGGGCAGCAGCCCTCATCCTACAGCAGTGTCAGGGTGCCAGTAACAAGAAACACATATTTGTGAAGCACAGTTCATTGATTCCTGTATTGCCTATAGCTCATTTCCTCCCACAAAATACAGAAAACTTGGAAAATGCTTTTGCCAGTAACAGCATGATTGTTGAATCCTGAAACAATGTCACAGCGTCATCACTGGCTGTGTGCATGTTGCAGAAGATGTATGCCAAAGTAAATGACTCTTCTCCCAAATGGTTTTGTTCCCTTGAGTTCAGAAAAGAATAACCCCGCTGAAGTCACATCTTTCCTGCTTGCCACACCATGATGTTCACAGACGGTTTGTTTACCTGATGTGGTTTTTTTGCATTGTGTCTCTACCTGTCACTCTGTGAAGAGCTGTTGAGTGCCTGCCCTGTGGGTACTTCTAGGAGCTGAGAAGATCAGAGGAGCAGAGGCACAGCCACATTCTCAGAGCTGGACCCCAGTTAGCAATGCATGTTTTTGGAAAATTGAGATACAGTAACACGTGCCCTAGGAATGTCAGCGTGGAAGCATGGACGATCTGGATGTAACAGATAAAACAACTCATGGCCTGATTTGGATCTTGAAAGATGGGTAGACTTTTAGAAAAGAAACAAACTACGTGAGGTTAGAGCCACAACAGCAGACAAAGATGCAGCCCTGGGTAAAAGTGTGTATTGGTCTGGCAAGAACTCGGGGAGGGTGTGGTAGGCAGCAGGCAGCAGGTAGTGGAAACCCGCCACTCTGCCTTTGTTTTCAGGTTCTAAGTGGCTTTCTAGGACCTTTGAAGCCCTACCCAGGTGGATGCTAAACTCCTTTGGAGCCTGTAGCTGCTTCTCTCCCTTCCCATCCTTGGCCATCTCATGCGTCCACTGTTTCTGCCTTCATGTCTGCTGTTCTCCTTCCTGAATGCCCTCTTCCTTCTCCTGGTTCCCTTCCAGCCCTCCCCTCCCCTCCCCTCCCTTTGCTGACAAACCCTGTTCGCTCCTCAGAGCTAAATCCACTCTGACACTTGTGCCCTGCCCCAGGCAGCACTGTCCCTCAGTGAGCTCCCAAAGCAGCTGTGTCAGTCTTTAGTTGATGGCCTTTCTGGTTTTCACTGGCTCCACCACTACCACTGCCACTGTCTATCTTCCAGAAGGGACCTGGAGACTGTCGGCAGAGGGACTTGTGTTGGTCTGTCCACCCTCCTGCCTGGCTTGCCTCAAATGTAACTTGGAGAAGTTTTTATTAATGGAAATGGGGCCTCACTCTGTATTCTAGGCCAGCCTTGGGCTCCCTATCTAGATCAAATTCACTATCCTCCTGCCTCCAGCTCCAGAGTGCGGGCTTGCAGTGTGTGCCACCACAATTTGGAGAAATCTTAAGCAGTCTGTGCTGTTTAATTTTCCTGTGTGGTAGAAGGCAAAAGAAAAAGGTAGGAGTTTTATTTACAAATGAGCAGGAGCTCTAGGCCTCAGTGTCCCGCTTTCATCTTCAATTCCTGTTTAGCCTAACCTAGTAACCACCTCATTCGCAGATCAGTGTCTGTAGTCTAATCTGGGGAGTAGTGCAGTTCAATCAGTGTGCAGGCTCCCTGGCTGAGCTGGAGGTCTGCACAGTTGGCCCTGGGGCACACACGGGAGTTGGGTGGGTGTAGTGCGCAGGCCAAGACAGTCGCAGAATGACCACATTCATGGAAAGCTTTCTTACCCTGGCTTGTTTCATAGCCTTAGGAGCCAGGTGGAAGGAGTAAGTCTTTGAGTTGCTGAAAAGTGTATGGGTTGATGCATTTCAGAAAATAAATCTGAATCGGCAAGTGTGTTCTTATGTCATCTTGGAAAACTTTGGTTTATATTTGCTCTAATTTGAATGGCGCCCACTCAGGAAGGTGGAGAATGCAAAGCATTTCCCTTCGGGTTTCTCCCACCTTCCCCCTTTGTGTAGCTGCCAGCTGAACAGAGGGGGCTGTGAGATTGGAGGCACCTTTCCACCCACTGCATTTTAGTGTTGCTATGGCAACTGATAGGCCTAGAAGCAACCTAAGCATTGTTTCTTCAGGGAGCAAAAATACCCTCCATTGCCTCAGCAACGTGTGTACCTGGGGAGGCAGCGATTAGTTCCATGAGGAATGAATATGTGGTGCACTCAGTCTGTTAAGGCCTGAAGTACCACTGGGCCACATGCATTGGGCCGCCTCCAGCAGTGCATAATTGCAGGAGCGAGGTGCAGCGTCTATATGTATGCAGCCCATGTGTGATAGACTAACTAATGGTCAACTTGTAACACTCAGCTGAACTGAATCAGCATGATTCTGGGTGTGGAGGCCCACCTGAGGATTGTTGTCAGCAACATAAAAGCAGGACTGGAGGGGAAGATGATGTGCTGTTGATTCTCCTGGAGAAGCCTCTCATGCTGGTTTTCCTGATATACACTCAGCTATTCTCATCATCAGAGGAACTGCAGACCTCACTGTTGCTGAGAATAGCTGCAGTTCACTGCAGGGGTCCTCTGGTCCTTACCTTGAGCATTGCTTGCTGGCTCCACTGCAGATCCCTCAGCCTGCTGACAGATCCTTCATCCTGCAGGTGCAGACTTTCTAGCTCCCACCACTGACCTTTGGGTCTTCCCAGTGCAGATCCTTGATAAAAACTTGCATGAGATGTTGTTGTGGGCTCTAGGCCTCTAGCTGAAACTTGCACAGGACATTGGCATGGGATCCAGGCCCTCTGCTGGATTCTGAGTCTCTGATGTGTGGACAGATCTGCACTCTTCTGCATTGACTTTTTGGATGAATATTATAAAATAACCTCATAAATTATGTGCCCCCTATTAAATCTGTTCCCCTGTGAACCCTGACTACAACATCATTCTTCTATGCTGGTGGGTCAGAATGGGTGTCCATGAGCTGGGGGAGGGCTCAGCTACCTCCCCCTAGCCTTCTGCCCACCACAGTATTACAAGCCTCTTCAAGGTGCTCTTCAGGAGAGCCCCAAGTTGCCATTTGAACTAGGAAAGAGCCCAGTGACCTTGTGCAAATTAATCTTCCTCAGTGGGTCTACCTACAAATCCAACAAAGTAACCAATAGCAGAGTAACCAGATCCAGGGAAGATGTGTAGGAACACATCCATGATAGAGCAGGAAGAATAACTGGAGCCAGGCATAGTGGTATATGCCTGTAATTGCAGCACTCCCAGAAGCTGCGGCAGGAGGACCACAAGGTTGTGCCTAGCTTGGGAAACTTAGTGACTTAACCAAGACCCTGTCTCAAAATTTTAAAAATAAATAAGAAAAGGGCTGGGAATGTAGCTTACTGTGTCCAATCCACAGTACCACCACTACCTCTCAAAAATAAGAAAAGAAATGGCCTCAGCTTGAGATCAGACAAATATAGGTTCCATTGTACTTTATTCTCCAGTACTGAGAGGCTGTGGAAAAATTTTGAAACTCCCCAGTCCTCAGTGTCCTTATCCAAAAGGAGAAACTAGACCCTACCACATAGGGTTACTGTGAGAATCACAGAGAATGGATGTGAGATGAGGATACTGCTGCTAGTCAATGCATGGCAAGTATTCATTGATAGTAAATGCAAGATAAAGTAATAGCTACAGATCCAGCATGGGCCCCTGATTTATTTGGTACTTCCTGACAGTAGAACTGACTGAAAGCTTTTCAGAATACTCACCCAAGCCAGCCACACTGAGTCAGAATTTGCAAAGATGGAATTGAGGAGTCTATATTTCTGAAAGGTTCTCCTAAGTAATTCTGCCATAACCCATGGGTGTTCAGATGAAGGAAATTTGCTCACTTTCTTGAGGATGGAGGTAATAGTGCTAAACTCTCTCCCCCTCTTTGCTGCTTCCAGCAACCTCTAAGACACTGATCTTATTCTACTTCTGGACTCCAAATATCTCTGCAGAAATCATCTGTTTAGAAAAAAGGATGTGTGACACAGTGGCTGAAATTTAATTTGATTGGGAAGGCAGAGAACAGCTGAAATTGTTGGCCTTTTTCCCTGAAGGGAAGTTGCAAGGAATTTTTACAGAAAGCTGTATGCAATCCCTAGATGATAATTTGACTATCTGGGCAATAGAATGAGCTGTAAATATGACATTTAAAGTGACTTTTACAAGCACTCAGCCTAAAATAGGAATTTAGCATGCATGTCACTGAAGCTCTGTTCTGAACCCCACAGGGACGTGGCTGAAGAGTGGCCTGGGCCTCGTACACCAGGAGGGCAGCCAGCTCACGTGGACCTACATCGCCCCCCAGCTGGGCTACTGGGTGGCAGCCATGTCTCCTCCCATCCCAGGTAATGTGAAGCCAAGCCTGCGATAATGCCCTTTCTCTGAGGGCTCAGGCTAAGTGTGCCTTTGAAAATAACATCAATAGAGAGAGCCTGTCCCATTCAAAAATGCATAGAAGTTCAAAAATGAAATGATGTAAAAAGGTATTAGAGAGGGGGATTCTGGTTAGACCTTTGCCATCTAGAATGAGAAAAATGTATGGAAATAGTCCTGACTCCTGGCCCTGTTTTCCTATGGAAAAACTTCCATAGGAAATTTTTGTTGTTGTTGTTATACTGGAAATCAAACTCAGGACCTTGCGTGTGCCAGGCAGACGAGTGCCACTGAGCTATACCCCTAGCCCTTGCAAAGGAAATTCTTAATCAGAAGCCTACAGAGGCAACTGACACTTCCTGTGTGACTCCGGAAACAGCTGTGGCCTGGTGTCTGTGTGTGTGTGCACAAAAGCACACACTACTGAGACTCATAGAACATAACTACTGGGGACTCCTTCAAGCTGGGCACATTCGTGCTGGCATTTCCAAAAGACTTAAATACAAACTAATACCTTTGGGACCAAAAGAATAATCCCTACTCAAGATATGTGAATTGACCCAGATATTTTAGAACCTGACTCAAAGTGTGTTTAAGTATATATGTTATCCCAATGAATATTCCAGAATTGTTTTTTTCAAGATGGGCATCTCAGAATTATTTTTGGTAAGGACTTGCATAGCTGCACTTGTCATTAGCATCTGTATCAGCTAGACCACCTACCTTAGTGATCTTATCCTTAGTGGAAAATCTTTATTTTTTAACACATGTAGAAATTTTGCACATCCAAATCTAGTGAATAAAGTAGGTGATCAAGTGATATAAAAATGTACAGTGGTTAAAAGGTGTCTTGCAAATGAACCCTGAAGACAGCTCCTAAGTGGAAATTTCAGAGTATTTACCAATGGGATGATCTCTGAAATTAACACAGAGATTTCCAGAGTAACTGATGTAGGGGAGAATTCCTAGGTAACTGACATGGGGGAGAATTCCTAGGTGGATGCAGAGAAGTTAGTCCCATTAACTGTACTCCCACACCAACAAACTCCATACCTCATGAGTGCTTTCCTTGATTATCTGCATTCATGGCTATATAAGCATGCGCCAGATACGGAAATGTATCACTTCTCTAACTTGAACATCAAGTTAACATCAAGTTAAATGACTGAGGAGAAAGGGGGGAAAATTATGTAGGTACCAAAAGGGAGGCCATAGAGCTCATGCATTAATGTGAACTTTTATTTTGCATATGTTTCAAAAAACTACCTATCACTTTTTCATCATAAGACAGATTAGTACACTTTTGTAAAGAGACAAGAACCCAGTGGAGAAGAAAGAGTTCCAAAGCTATAAAAAATTTATAAAGCAGCTGGGCACAGTGGAGCACATCTGTAATCCCAGCCACTTGGGAGGCTGAGGCAGAAGGATGGAAAGTTCAAGGCCAGCCTCAGCAATTTAATAAGATCTTGTCCTGGAATAAAAAGTAAAATGTCTGCAGATGCAGTTTAAAAGTGTTAGCCCCAGCTTTAATCTCCAGTACCGCAAACCAACCAATGGGTAGCAGCACACACAGCACAGTCTGACGGTATTTGCTGTGCAGACACCTGTGTGGGTAACTTTCCCCTGTCACTTTTACTATACACAAATTACAGTTATACTATGCCTTTATGAACTCAAAACCCACAGGAAAATAATTGGAGTTTTGTTCTTTAATTTCTGTTTAAAAAGGAAAATATAGCTATGAATTTTATGCTGTTTTCCATGGGCAAGGTTAAAATAATTACCTTGTGAGTACTTGAGAGACCAAGATTCAGTTACCTGAAAATTTTTGTTGTGCCCAAGAGGTCTTCTTGCTTGCTCTGTGTGTGTGTGCATGTGCATGTGTGTGTGGTGCACGTGTGATGCTGGGTGTCAAACCTGGATTCCAAGGTTTCACTATGACCTAAGAAGGTTTTATCTATGATTATTTTTCTAACTCTATAAACATCAACCCCAGCCTCTCATCCCACTGAAGTGAATTCTGTTTGGGGAGAGAATGGTATTATTGGTTGGGCTTAGGAAATGTTACTTTTTTTCAACTGGTAAACCTTCATGGGTTTACCAGTACTTAAATTAGGAAATTTGGCATCTTTAAAAGATTTCCAAAGAAATTTGTTTGTTCAAATCTCAAAACCAGGTGTGGTGGCACATGCCTGTGATCCCAGAAATCTGGGAGGCTGCAGGAGGATCACAAGTTTGAGCCCAGCCTGGACAATTTAGTGACTTAGAAAAATCCTGTCACAAAACAAAAAATAAAAAAAAAGGAGCTGGGAATGCAGCTTAATGTTAAGGCCCTGGATTCAGTCCCCAGTACTGGGAGAAAAAGTCAAAAAAATAAGCAATGACTTATGGTCTTTAGTAATCATAACCAGGCTGCTCTGAAATATTGTGAAACTGATTTGTTCTATCCCCTGTACTAGCCCACTGCCAGGATATTGGACAACCAGAAATGCCCAAAAATCACATTTTGCAAAGGGTTTTTTGTTGTCAATCTGTTACCAGGAACATTGAGACAGATTTGTGCTGCTCTTGAACATGAAGTGTATGAACAGAGCACACACACCCCCTCTTCAGATTTTTTTTCAATGTAAATTTGGAAAGAAAATACTTTTATCTCATCTATAATTTGTAAAATGTCTGTGGTCACATAAGGTTAGTGCTTTAAAAATTGTATTATAAAGAAATAGTTTTTTAAATGGAAAGCATTTTGATCATGTTTGACAGTTCTTAATAAGTTGGTGTCATATACTTAAACCTGATTAATTAACAAAGAACAGTCTACACAGTAATAATTGTCCTGGAAAACATTGTGCATTTCTTTTCTCCTTGCCATATAAAATCACAAGATACCTAGTCTATCTCTTGACCATGAGAGTCCATTCTTCATATTGGCCTGCATTTGTTTTATTTTACTAAAAGAACATATGGTAGCATGCTGAGCACGCCTCCTAGCAAGGTTCGCATCTCAGCTCAGGTTGGCCCCGGACAACCACCTGTCAGTCTTCAAAGGGCTACTGGCCACAGAAGCCTCCAGAAGTGTTAATGACAGAATCAAATGATCGTCCAAAGGGTATCTTCATGTAGCCACTGCTCTGTGCCCCAACCAATAAGAGTAAGAAAAAGACATTACAGGGAGAGAGCAGGATATATAGTCAATGTTTAAATTTCTAAAAATTTATTGCAGTAAAAGAAATATAGCCTTTAATCCTCCCCCAAAATACTCCTCCCCCCTTTGAATGCACTTATCTCATCATTTCTGAACCAGTCTTGGACGTCTTCTCTTATGAGTGTCTTTATGACATATGAAGAAAATACAGTGAATGCTGCTGCTGCTGCTGCTGAGAGCTATCCAGTGGCAATCCAGCTTGCAGAAACATTATGGAGCATTCTCATCCACCTTACTCACAGGACCCAGCATTGTAGGACTTCCCCAAAGCAAAAATGAGTATAAAAGATAAATGAGTATAAAAGATAATTTTGGATCAATTTAAGACATTCAGACAGCTATAGCAACACAACTGAAGACACTCATGGAAGAGCACTTCCAGAACTGCTTCAGAAGATGGCAACAATGATTGGATAATTATGGTCAAAGTGGGTGGGGGGTATTTTGAGAAGGGATTGATGGCAAAGTGTCTTTTACTGTAATAAATATTTTAAAATTTAAACATGCACCATATTTGTTGGTCATGCTATGTATGTTCTCAACTAATTATCCCTCTTTTTATTTAAAAGTATTCAAAAATCTAAAATACCATTTTCTGACCTTCCAGGTCCAGTCATGACACAGGACATTACCACATACCACACAGTGTTTCTTTTGGCCATTTTAGGAGGAATGGCTTTCATACTTCTGGTTTTGCTGTGTCTCCTCTTATATTATTGCAGGTAAAGTGATACCATCTTTTAATGTAGACTCGCTTGTATAGTTGAGTATTGGGAAGCACTGATGTGGAGGTCTTCTTGTTTTCTTTTTCTAAACTGAAGTTCTTTCTGTCCTCTTTTTTAAAAATTGGAAAATTCAGATATGTGATCTGAACCAATAGGATGCATACAGTATGCTGTGAATGTCATTCCTTAGATGGAGAATTATTAAAAAGTATTGGACAATTTTCTGAATGGATCATGAAAATGACAGAATATATGAGAATTCTCATAAGGATGATTCATTTGAAATATGCCTGTTGCCGTTTGAGAAATGATACTCTCAAGATCAGAGCAGAATTATTCTTACTTCGATGCCATGTCTGTTCAGGAACCACTTCAGTAACCATGTTCAAATGAATTACTTGGTGTTGTTCTAAGAAGCTGAGGATGCCACTGTGGAAATCAGTATGGAGATTCCTCAAAAAACTAGGATTGGAAGTTCCATTCAATCCAGCTATTCCCCTCCTGGCTAGTTTCCCAGAAAAAATGGAAAAGGTCATGTCACAGTGATATATGTGCACCCATGTTCATAGCAGCACAATTTTTGATAGCTAAATCTCGGAAACAACCAAAATACCCATCAACCACAGAGTAGATGAAAAAAATGTGGTATTTTATACAATGGACTACTATTCAGCTATAAAAAGGATCATCTTGAGGCCTTTATAGGTAAATGGAGGCAACTTGAAAATGTCCTCATTAGTGAAGTAAACAAGACTCACATGAGTAAATATCACATTGTCTCTCTGGTATAAAAAATAATAAAAACTGACAGAATAATAGGATCCAAAAAGTATGATACATATTGTAAAAGTAAAACGGAAGTAAAGTGCTCTAAAGGATACAACGGTATGTATAGTGTGTAAGATAGATGACCATATTACTAAATTTTTGTTAGATCATTGAACAGAAAAGATTACACTGTCAATGTTTGAGTGTCTAGCCACTTTTTATGCTTTAATTTTGTAACTTTAACAAGTATTGTTAAGATGACAATATGTAATGAATCAACTGGCGATTTTATGATGTTAATTTTTTTAAATTCTGTATTTTTTTTCTCATTTTTTCTATTTTGTCTTTTTTTAATTGTCTTTTCTTTCTTTCTTTAAATAAAATAAAAAAATTTTTTAGAAAAAAGCTGAGGATGAAATATCCAGAATTCTCTGAGTTGGCATAAGGATGTGGGTATGAAATGAGAAGTCTCTGGCCATGGATTAGTTGCTTTGGTTTGTTTTCCCTTGAGGAAATTGAGGATTAGGTTCTTACCTGAAACTTTGAGACACTTTCCTACTGTGAGACCCCCTAACCTGTGGTGTGCATTGTATCTTTGGTCACAGGAGGAAGTGCTTAAAACCTCGTCAACACCACAGAAAGCTACAGCTCCCCACAGCCCTGGAGAGTTCCAGAAGAGACCAGTCCACTTCCATGTCACACATCAACTTGCTGTTTTCTCGTCGGGCATCAGAATTTCCTGGCCCGCTGTCTGTTGCCAGCCACAGCCGCCAAGAGGCCCCAGGGACAAAGGAGCGGATGAGTGGGGTCCATTTAGAAATGATGTCGCCCAGCGGAGAGGGGGACCTACACACGCCCATGCTGAAGCTGTCCTACAGCACCTCCCAAGAGTTCAGCTCCCGAGAGGAACTGCTGTCCCACAAGGAGGAAAACAAGAGCCAAACCTCCTTTGACAACCTGACACCGAGTGGCACGCTAGGGAAGGATTACCGTAAGTCCGTGGAAATTTTTCCCCTGAAGGCCAGAAAACCTATGGAACGAGAAGGCCGTGAGTCACCAGGCAATGATGACTACAGGGGCAGTTACAACACTGTGTTCTCCCAGCCTTTGTTTGAAAAGCAGGACCGAGAAGGGCCGGCATCCACAGGAAGCAAACTCACCATTCAGGAACACATGTACCCTGCACCTTCCTCTCCAGAAAAAGAACAACTGCTGGACCGAAGACCCACTGAATGTATGATGTCACGATCAGTCGATCACCTAGAGAGACCTACGTCTTTCCCGCAGCCGGGCCAGCTGATCTGCTGTAGCTCTGTGGACCAGGTCAATGACAGTGTGTACAGAAAAGTGCTGCCTGCCCTGGTCATTCCAGCCCACTACATGAAACTCCCAGGGGACCATTCCTACGTCAGCCAGCCTCTGGTTGTCTCTGCAGACCAGCAGCTGGAGATCGGGAGGCTGCAGGCCGAGCTCTCCAACCCCCACACAGGGATCTTCCCACACCCATCTGCCCAGATGCAAGGCCAGCCTCTTTCCTCCCAGGCCATCTCACAGCAGCACCTGCAGGAAGCAGGCAATCGAGAGTGGAGCCCTCAGAACGCATCCATGTCAGAGTCCCTGTCCATCCCAGCATCCTTGAACGACGCGGCTTTGGCTCAAATGAACAGTGAGGTGCAACTTCTGACCGAAAAGGCACTAATGGAGCTTGGGGGTGGGAAACCACTTCCACACCCCCGGGCCTGGTTCGTCTCCCTGGATGGGAGATCCAATGCTCATGTTAGACATTCGTACATTGATCTCCAAAGAGCTGGAAGGAATGGAAGTAATGATGCCAGTTTGGACTCTGGTGTAGATATGAATGAACCAAAATCTGCCCGAAAGGGAAGGGGAGACCCTTTGTCTCTCCAGCAGAGCCACCCAGCCGTCCAGGAGCACCAGCAGAAAGAGCCCAGTGCTCCAGACGGCGCTGCCTACACGCAGCTGGTGTACCTGGAGGACATGGACCAGAGCGGCAGTGAGTGTGGGACCACCGTGTGCACCCCGGAGGATGGCGCACTGCGGTGCCTGCTAGAAGGCTCGAGTCGGAGGAGTGGGGGACAGCTGCCCAGCCTGCAGGAGGAGACCACCAGACGGATGTCAGATGCACCCCCACAGCCATCAGCCAGTCCTCACCAGAGAAGATCTGCTCATGAGGAAGAGGAAGAGGATGACGACGATGATGACCAAGGAGAAGACAAGAAGAGCCCCTGGCAGAAGCGGGAGGAGAGACCCCTCATGGCATTTAACATTAAATAAGCCATCACAGAACCACCCAGCTGAAGAACAGAAAATTGCCAAATATCCTGTCTTACCAGTTTGCGGGTCAGGTTGCCTGGTGACAGCTATAGAAGTGGACACTGACTGTGTTGACACTGCAGTGTCCATGGCAGAAAGGAATTAAAGCTCTTGCTCAGAATAAAGGACAACTGTGACCCCTGCTACCCCTGCAAGGCAGTGGCTGGAAGAGGTGTCTCAATGTTGTTCTGGGACTTGATGTGCCCACCACAGCCAGGGACACTGCAGAACTGCACGTGACATTCTATGCTCCAAGGATCACCTCAGTTCTCCCTCAGATTCTGGGAACAGAAGAAATTCTTTTTGCGTTGCTTGAATCCATTTTGTCTCGATAATGCCACTGTGAAGTTATTACTGAGAAGTGAAGGTGGCATGTAGTGTGTCACAAGGTAGGCATTATCTCGAGGGAAAGCTATGCATCGCTGCTTCATCATCTTACTTTGCTTAGGTTTTGCTTTGGTTAGACCTTATTTTGAGATTTCTTTTTTAAAAAAAAATGCAATTTGGCTATAAAAATTTTATTCCCTCATTTTAATCTAGTCTCCTTCTCAGTGGTTTATTTCAGTGTCTCCCTTCAAGAACTCCTGAGTGTCATCTCTTAATATCCAAGCCTTTTAATGAAATCGTACTGAAATTTTTATCAGCTGAGAGTCTTTCAATTCTGGTCCCATTAACTCCAAGTGCCTTTTTTACAGTGAAAACAGACAGTCCCTCATTGTTTTGGTTTTTCTTAACTCTTTTAATTGAACTGCCTGGATTTTATATAAAACTATAAATGATGCCCCTTTTATTTAAACTGCATGCTGCCAAGTGCCATTTGTGCTGAGCATTCTCTTTTCAATGCAGTGTACTCTAGTTATCCTGTGTAATGTGGGTTCTGTTTAGCTACAATAGACTAGAGAACACTTTAGAGATGCCCTTCGCTCCTTCTTCCCTTTGGCCACGAGCCGCCATTATGGTTTTACTGGCTGTTTGTATATACAATTGCATATTTCTCTCTGGAATCTTATGGGCTTATCTTGCTCGCCAAACACAAGAGTATGGACTGAGCAAGGGGACTGAATGTGACTATTAAAATAAAAATCTTATCATACTATCCAAAAGTGCCAGAATGACTCTTCTGTGCATTCTCCTTAAAGAGCTGCTTGGTTATCCAAAAATGAAAAATTCAAAATAAACTCAGAAGAAAAATAAAACTATTTTGTGGTCATTTTAATTCATTCTGAGCCAGTATCTGTCACAAAATTGTTTATAACACTTTGTTATTCCTTTGACAGCCTTCAATGTGATTGTTGGACTTACAAACACAGAGACACTTAGAAACTTCCACAAAAGCTAAAAAACACTTGTCTTTAGTCTTGTTTAAGAATACAGAGTAATGGGACAGGGATGTAGCTCAACAACAAAGCACCTGCCTGGCTAGGGCGAGGTCATGAGTTTGATTCCTGGTACCAGAAAATATATACAAAGTGAAGAATAATAATAAGCTTTTTAAAAAGAATGCAATGTAACATTCTGTTGTTTCAGGCAAGGAGAGGTGTGTGTACTTTGCACGAAACTGATGTCTTATGTTCAGTATTGATCCATCTTAGAACAGCTTCAAGAAGATTTCATTACAATGACCAGAATCATACCACATATGTAATACTGTTCTTTTAAATTATTAACAGAGATGGTATGGGAATATAGGCAGAAATGAATTAAGCCAGCTATGTTCACAGTCAGCAGCTTCCTTGCAGGCAGAAAACCACTAGAGCTGATTTTTGTTATTTTAATTTTCCACTGGTGATGCTTAGTACTTGGCTTCTAAAAGAAGAGTAGAGAGATACTCAGCAGCTCCACAGCTAAATAGACAGGAGTAACCTAGCAGGAGTGGTAGGGCCACCTCTAGAGTGAACAGTCCCACCAACAGGGGGCAGATGAGCCTTGCAGACTTTCTGGAAAGGAGTCATTTGCCACCTCCCTCAAAGGAAGTAAATCGCCTCTCCAAGAATACAGAGGGCCAGTTCCTGGTCATGAGAGCAGGAGGAAGGGCACTGAGAGATCTTGCTGCTGCCTTGGCCCCAGCCCTTGGCAGCTCAGCCTAAGGAATCACCCAAAGGATCACTTTCCAAAACAGTTCTGCAGCCCTTAAAAAGCAGGCAGATGTTACCTGTTAGCACTAACTGAGAGATCTGTCAGGAATGGAGGTAGTGCTACTTTTCCAGCTCTTCCTTTTGGGGTGAGGTTGGGGAGGACCTGACCATAGAAAGTACTGAGCAGCTAGCAGTGTGTCATGTGCCTAAGACCAGTGGAAAAGGGGAACCAGTTCTGCAGAAGATGGAGTTTAGTTTGTTAGCGTTGTCCACAGTGGGCTCAAAGGTTAACGTTTTTTCTCAAGGTGCCAACATTGGTCACCAGACAGGAATTCTCTGGACAGAGCACCGTGACTGCAGACTTTAAACATTTCATTTATCTTCTCCCTAGCCCAGGGTTGTGATGGTAAAATGTGTCAGGATTTCCAATCAATGATGTCCTCGGATGGATCAAAGGCATCTTGCTTACACCATGTGGGAGGTTGAGGTCCTGAGGTCTGGCTGGCTGCCCTGGCAGAAGAGAGAGTCTGAGCACACTCAGACTCCCCGTTCTTCGGCACACCCAGTAGAGCACCCCTGCCAGGGCTGCCCCACTCGGAGCCCCACAGTGCATCCTCACCTTCCCTGAGCTCACATCTGCCCTTCCCTAAGCTCAATCCCACCCTTAGCTTAGCTCACTTCTGCCCTCCCTCTTCAGTCTATATATACTCCTGCACTTCCGTAATAAAATCGGATCCGCGCCATCAGCCTGATCTCTGGAGTTGTCTCTCCATCACCCCTTGCCAGTCCCCCGCAGCCCCAAAAAGGCTGCAAGTGGCACCCAACATGGGCCTTGAGTGTTTCCTTGGACTCGGTAAGTGGCCCCCACCCACATCATGGGCCCCATGCTTTGCAAGGAGCAGCACCCATAGGCATGGGGTCTTGCTGCCCTCTTGCAGGCTAGGCAATGCAAAATTGCCTATTCTACCCTTTCCGAGTATTGGGAAATCCTTCTCCCCCTTAATCCCTGGCTCCACACTGCCTACCTATGGGACCCTCAGACTTGGACTGGGCTCCTAAAGCGAGTCCAAGCGGCTGAGCAACATGAGGGGAAAGTCTTTCCCCGGGGGCTCCAACCTGCTTTGCTTACCATCCGAGCATGTTTGATGGGCTTGGACAACATCACTGGGGTCGATGTAGAGGCTCTCCAGCTGTTAGCAGATCCCACTGCTTGCGCTGCCGTGGCGCCCACGGGGGGTTCCATCCCTTACCCGTGACTTGGAGAACAACCTTTTGCTGAGTCAGCAGGATCCCGTAAACTCCATGGAGGAGATGGCTTCTATTCCACCGAAAATCTACCCTTGTCTTAAGCCCTTAAAGGCTCCAAAGATGGTGCTGAGAGAAGGGTCCCCACCCTGACCGAGTTCCCCACTCACTGACAGGCCATAACCTCTGCCCTGTCAGATGATGAAAGCGGAACTTGACAGGGAGGACCCGCCTGCCTACCCAGCAGCGCCACCTACTGGCGATGATGGGTCATTACACCCTAAAGATCCATGGAGATCCTACTGTCAGACAAATATAAATAGAAAATCTCAATCTCAGTCTACCACTACAGAATGGCATGATTATTATGAGGGCTGGTGCCATACTTGAGATAATCGGGCAAAACATTGGGAATTGGGAAAAAGAGGTAAATGATGCGTTTCCTGTTAATTTACATCAGAATCCTGCTTGCCCTTTGCACTGGTATCCTCACAAACATACCACCTTAAAGCGCCTCCAGGAGGCAGTCAAGGAGGACGACATCCAAGGGCCTTTTGCCCAACAACTCCTTGAAACAGTCAGTATGGAACTTAATTGTCCTACTGACTGGAAACAGCTAGTGAGAGCCATTTTTAGTAGCAGGTAATACCTAGACTGGCTGGCTATCTATAAAGATGAATGCAAACAACAAGCAGAGAGAAACCTTAGAGCCAATGTGATACTCAATTATGAATGCCTTGTGGGAGAAGCCATTTATGCCTCTCCAGCCATACAGGCACAAGGTCCTCCCCAATATTTTGATCAGGTAAGGCTGGCTGCCCTGAGAGCTTTTAACTGCTGTCATGCAGGACCTGTAACTATGAGCAAGCTAATGCAGGGGGTTAATGAGGACTTTGCCTCCTTTGTTTCTAAAGTTCTAGAATCCTGCAAACAAAAGGTACAACATGAGGGAGCTTCTAAGGCTCTGGCTAAAGAGTTGATTTTTGAAGGAGCTACCCCTACATGCAGGACATTAATAGCACCCATTAACAGATGGACGCTAATTGCAGAGAAGTAAATGCCCAAGGTGCACAAGCCCTAGCAGCAGCCCTGGCAGCTGACCTACAAATAGGCCCTGCCAGCCTACCACTCTGCTTCACATGTAAAACCCCTGGCCATTTTGCCAAAGACTGCCCACAAAAGGGACAACATACCAACACTACTAAACCAAGGCCCCCTACACCATGCCCTAAATGTAAATGAGGATATCACTGGACCCAAGACTGTAGATCCAAAACAGACAAGATGGCAATCCTTTAAACTCCCAAAGGGGCAGCCCTCAGCCCGACCATAAAAGAGGGAAACAAGAACATCTTCTCAGATCCTGTGGACTGTACCCATAACTCAAAATAAGGCATTACTTACCTTGACCATTGAGAAAATGACAATCTCAGGCTTAATTGATTCTGGGGCTGAGCACTCCTGTTTACCATTTGACCCATATGCACAATTCTGGCCTTTAGCTCCTGGACCCCTAGTCCAAGGGACCACTGGCCATCAACCTGCCACCCAAACAGCTACTTTACTATCATGGAGAGATAATGAGGGACATTCTGGCCATTTCCAACCCCTCTTTTTAAAGGGCTCCCTCTAGTCCTTTGGGGGAGAGATACCCTTGCACAACTAAATGTCAAACTAACCACAGAGCCACTCCCCTCCCCCTCATAGGGGCTACTGCTCTGGTGGTAAAACCACAACCCATACAGTTACAATGGGACACTAACGAGCCTGTATGGGTGGAACAGTGGCCCTTGATGTCCCAGAAATTAATGGCACTTAATCAGTCGGTTAAAGAACAACTTCAACAGGGACATATAGAGCCTTCAAACAGCCCCTGGAACACCCCAGTATTTGTGATACACAAAAAAGACAAAAATAAATTTCACCTACTCCATGATCTTAGAGAGATTAACAAACATTATAAAAATGGGAGCCCTGCAGCCGAGATTGCCATCTACAGCTATCCCTCAGGATCATTATATAGCTATAATAGATGTAAAGGACTGCTTCTTCTCCATCCCTTTACATGAAGCAGATGGATGCAAATTTGCCTTCTCCATCCCCAAAGTAAATCATCAGGGACCCTCTCAGAGGTAGCACTGGAAAGTACTCCCCCATGGAATGATCAATAGTCCAACCATTTGTCAAATGTATGTAGATCAGGCCATAAAGCCCCTCAGACAGGCCTACCACTGCATCCATTACATGGATGACATCCTCCTTTCCCACCCCGATCAGCACCTCCTACAAATAGGACTCCACAACTAATTACAAACCTAAACACGATTGGCCTACAGAT
>PVJX010008171.1:0-66868 GCA_004027295.1 Dolichotis patagonum | reverse complement strand
GGCTAGTGCAGTCTTCTTTGGATACCTAAAAGGGAGTAATGAGAAGAGCCCAGTTAAATATATAAAGAAATAAGCCACCACTTTAAAGTTATAGGTGGTTTTTTAAAATATGACTTTATTTCTAATATTATTAACAAAGGACCTTTACTCTTAAGCATAGCTGGTCCCTTGAGAGATTAAGAATTTCTCATAACTGTGTGAAAATGAATCATCTGTAATATAACATCACACCCCTATAATTTTTAGCAATAATTTAAATAAAATGCCTTACAGAATTTATTTTGAAACACTTATAAATAATAAATATACAGATAAATGTATAAATACACACAAATCTACATATGTTGGAAATGCATTCTCAAATTTTAAAATACTCTATTTTGCTTCCATATAAATCTAAAGTCCTTTCTCCTTTACGTGTGATAAGGCATGTTTAACAAACAGCATTACTTACACCACTTTTAATCCTGGTTGCCCCCTATACAATAATGTTCCATTATGACTTTTTAATCTCGTACATTAAGGACTTTCATTAAAGTGTGCTCAGGTTAGCATTTTTTAACCTGCTCTAAAAACGTTAACATGAGCCACAGTGGGCTACCAGCTCAATAATCTTCCAATTGTCCCAAGCTCCAAATGGCCCATTGAGGCTCTATTTGTTCCAGTCTATTGGTTAAATATGTATTTGTGTGGTTTTCTAAAACATTTAATTATTTACCTAAGTGGCCTTAACAGCTGGTCTACTTGCTAAAGCCAATAGGAGACAGTTGAATAGTAGACCCATTCAGTTTAAATACATTTTTTGAAAAATGAAAACAAATTAAAAAGCAAAATCTCTTACCTTTAGTTCTGTTCTCCTCTATCATGTAAACATAGATTGAAGGCACATGCTCTGCATATTAAAGTCTGTTATAAAAAGCATCTGTAGAAAATCATATTCGCTCCTGCTGTGGGTCAGTGACCGTGTCCAAGTCATACAATTTCAATGCAATTTCATTATTTCTTACTTTTTAATATCAAAAGTATTGAGACCATGTTATGGAGTCATTTTAGACCTTTCAAACTGATTTTTTAAATTTGGTTCTTTTTATTATTTTTATGTACAGACTGATAAAACTAAGGCAATTTAATAGCAAACCTGAGCTCATATATTTAAATATACTTAGGCAAGGCATTCATCATAGATATCTATCCTTCTAGCCATCACTTTTCAAACTCCCTACAGAAGTTTGATTTTTATGTTAATATATATACACCCACACAGAAAAATGTGACACTGAATATTTTAAATAACATCATGTTGACATAACCCTGAAATACCCTCCATAGCAAATCAAGAGGAACCAGTTCTTGAGCAAAACACTTTTAGGAACCCAAACCAGTTCTATCCCATGCTAAAAATTCTAGCCCATGCTGAAAGAAAAAGAGTAAATGGATTGATAGACTGGTTAAGCTTTAAAAATCTGAGTTTATGTTTATTTGGAAGTATAATGAGCATTGTATATATTTTACTTCATCTATTTAGAATGTAAACTCCTTGTAGACAGTGGTAATAACTTTGGCACATTCTAAATATTTGATTGACCAAACACGAGGGTGCCAAATAACTCTATGACTAACATGGATTCAAAAATTGTATATTAAGCTAACAGTATAATAAATAAGATGTGCTACAGTGTTTCCTTACTTTGAAAAATGAGTCTTCACCTGGAAGATGAGACAGAATTTAAAATTCTTAGGCTCTCTACCTAAATATAGAGCCATCGGGAAAGTGGCTGTCAGCAACCTCAGCAAGTCAGTTTCCTTTGCTTCCCATCCCCAGCTGGTCCCATGCTGTAAAGAATTCTCTAGACTGCATGCTTGACATTTGAGAATGTCTCCCTGAAGACTCCTCTGAGTGACCTCTAGGTCTAGGAATTTCTTTATGCACCCAAGATTTGGGAGCAATGAACTAAGAAAAGGGACAACTCAGTCCCTAGATGTAGATTTATGGCTATTTAGAAAGAGAATGTTGGGGTAGACAGAAGCCAAAACAGGGTTAGAAATGTGAAGATACTCTTTCAACAGATGACTCTTTAATACTTTGGGACTCCTTATCCTTGCTTATGTTTAGTCTGTTACTCATTTGCACCTTTCCTTGTGTTTAGCATAAAGACTTCAAAAGCAAAGCTTGGTAAATGTTCATTGATTGGTGGGTAGAGGATAATGTTATTCTTTCACCAAAACCTCCATTCTGGAAAATGATCCTCTTTAGGTAAATATTATACTTATTAAACTCCCTACAATCAGCTAATGAAATAAAACATTATCTGTATCTTTTTATTATATGTTAGCCTAAAATCTTGGTTTATCTTTAGAACAGAATTGTAAATGTCATATAGAAAATTCAGAAATTAATATCACCTATATTTCAAGTTTATATCAGTATTGACTGCTTGAGAATTTTGGAATATCAGTGTTAAACCAGGACACTTAGGCAGCTAGAAGCAGTGGGTCTACCACTCAATAATGGAGGGTTTGTCTGATATAACTCATATCATATTGATTATGATGGGATTGTCTTTACATCACTTTATAGACAGATTCTTAAAAGGATTAAAATATCCACTAAACCATGAAATCACCATTGAAAAAGTTATTGGATTTTATCATATGTTTATCTAAAAAAAACTCAAAAATTTCAAAGTTATCTCTTTTCTCTGTTTGGTCTAGCATCTACCTTGGACATTTTGCAGAAACATTTTTGTAAATGTGATTTGCAATTTTGGACACTGTATACTTCCTCTATAAGAAATCGCCAACATTTTTTTTCCTTTTAGTCTGATTGTCTGTGCTCCTGCTCAATTTTAGTCAAAACCCAGAATGAGAGAGATGTGAGAAAATTTCAAGCTAACTCTTTCACTAAAAAAGTTAAAATGGGTTATTCTAGCAGCAAAGAAAATTCATGTATTTGGATTTGATATCTGTAAATCAATAGTTGAAATTTTATGTTTCATAGCATTAGTATATTATATTATAGATTTCATAGAAAATAATTAATATTCATTTGTAGGAATCTCAAATAGGAATTTTATGAATGGTGAATTAGAATTCTGTTTAGACTTACATTTCTAAGGCTGATATAAGACCCTGGACAAATCAATAAACCACTAACACATGTCTGTAGAATGCGTAAAAGAGAATTACACTGTCATTGAAAGATATTTAAATAGCATAGGAACTTAAAAATTAGGAATAAAAAGTAGAATAAATGAAACATAAAATACATGAAATGAGAAGAGCTAAACAATATTTAACTGTTTCTACAAACCAAATAGGCTATATTAGTCTTTTACTCCAGACATTGTTATGCTTCAACTTGAACCATGATATATTTCAATTTATCTAACAGAAAAGCCCATTGTAGTAGCATTTATGTAAAAACTCGATCTTGATTAGATGTATTAATCCATCAATATTCTGACTCAACCTCATTTCCCCATGCACACATTCAAAAAGACTTGAATTTTTTAATGGTGATCGTACTGTTATAATCTCTTGAAAAAATTTTAAAAGTTTTTGAAGTAGGAGTATGCATGAGTATGATACATTCACTATGTTTTCACCTCTAAAGATTATTTTTCTTCTAAGAATATTAATAGCATTTTTCCCACACAATAATGTTTAAAAGCCTCTAATGATACATAGATGAGAAAATTCCCTAACAGTTAAAAAAAGATCATTCCCAGACTTTTAAAAAACGCGTAAATGGTTTCCGAATTTTTAATGACATGTCTCTTCTCCCCATTTTGTGGCTTTGTTTGCACCTTGCTTTCTCCTCATTCTCTGCAGCACAGTAAGAGTTATCAGGTCTCCTACAATCCCTGGCATCTGAAAGAAACATTTCATTCTTTCCTTCTCTCATCATCTCACGAAGCTCTAGCATTTGACCATTTTCTCACATTTTCCCCAGGATGCTGCAAGAAACAGGAGGATGAGCTGGTTTTGTGTTTTGTTGCCTGCAAGTGTGGCAAATCCCTTTCTGGCAAAGAAAATGAGTAGAAAGATAAGTGAAATGTCAGGATAAGTTGCTACTTAACTCAGGTCTTTTGCTGAAGGGAGGGGCACAGAGAATATAGGCATCTGCACGCTCTGAATCTTTGCTGAGGCTTATGTAAACCTTTATACAGTTTTTCCATTGCTTATTTAAAGCTGTTAATGGTATGTGAATCCTGCATATGAATGGAAAGAATTCATTATTTTGGCTTCTGGAAGGAATGATGTTAGAGTTTCTTAGGTCATCCAGAATATATTTGATGGAGATTCAAGGTGGCTTTCACTTGTGACCAAAAATATCCTTCATTTGTCTCTTGATTTACTAAAAAATAAACTGATAATCCCCCATTCACATGGCATAACTTGGCTCCAAGTACCAGCACCAGTTCAATTCCAACATTTGCTCCCTACTACTAAGCTCTTCTTTGCGCCCTTATGACTGCAAGATCTCACTTCAAAGAACACGCAACTGTGACTTTTCCAGTGTTCTCTTCTCAAAACTATTTCCAGGCACACTGATTTACAACGGCCTCCAAGTAATTTGATCATTCTCTAGATAAAATGTTTCTTTTATGGATGTGACGTTTTAGTATTGAAATTAAAAAATGGAAGACCTGTTTCTATCTCCTATACAAACAAAGGCAAAGAATGAAGCTTCACATGTGGCCGTGTCCACTGGTAAATAGGGAGAGATCATGAAATAGATTTTCTGGGCTATCAAATGTTTTACTTCCAAAATTTATAAAATATCAAAAATTTGAGTTATTGAACTATTTGGATAAGATGAACTATTATAATGAAGTCATGTTAATCAGCAAGAAACTTAATATTAACTTTGGTATAATTCAGCACATTAACATAGATATGTTAGGGACTGGGGATTTAGCTCAGTGGCATAAGTGCATGCCTTGCAAGCTCATGGTTGTGAGTTTGATCCCCTGTACAAGACAAACAAACAAACAAACAAACAAACAAAAACATAGATGTGTTAAAAAATACAGATATATTCTAACACTGCAGTAAAACAGGAAGTTGAGAATACCTACTCATAGCTGACGTATTGCACAACCTAGAAGTCACCAACTGGGTGCCAACCCAGGAAAAATGATAGGAGATAGAAGAGGAGATCTATGCTATCTTCAATACAATAAAAATGGGTTGAATAAAGAACCCAAAATAAAATGGATATTGATCTTCAAAGAAAGGCAACTTTAGAAACATTACAACTGTGCATTAAAGTAAAAATCCGTAATATACAACATTAGATGTTCTAATTCTGAAAGCAAAATTAAGACATCTGTTTTACTGGTTAGGGAATTTCACAATGGTGTCATGCTCAAGTGGAGCATAAATGACATTTCAATGAAGATCAAAGGCCAAATATTTATGTAATGAGACAGTGAAAATGATGACCTGTGGTGGCTTAACTTTATTCCTCATACTGCTTCCTTCAAGGGATTTGTAATCTAGAGGGAGACAACAAAATTTGGGGAAGATCAATTGCAATGCCAAGCAGAAAGGAAAGAGGTATTTCAGAGCATGTTTCTTTAAATATACAGAATTATTTTTTCTCAAGGAATTTTTATAGAAACTCAGCATGCTAAACGAAGGCCTGCTTGGGGATGCCTGGCCTATGCATCCTCCTTTTGCTTTCCAGTGAAACCCCTGATATATTTCAATACTCCTAGGTCTTTCCCAATCCCAATTTGAAACTTCCAGACATGATGTAAGACTGTATTTTTTTTTCAGGAGACGATAAATAAATAAACTTAGATTTATCTAGGGAAGAAAAACCAGCCCTAACAATGTACACCAAGCACCTAGAGAACTGGCTACATGTCAGCTTCCATCTTCCTTTTGTCCTTTCATGTTCCCTATTTGCAGAAGTGTATTCTAAGACTACTTTCCTTTCAAGCCCTCAGGGTTACTACTATTTATTTGATATTTAGTCATATTTAAATTATGATTGAACTTTCAGTGTTTCAAGATTGTCTTCCTAACTAGAATTTGACATTCAAGAAGGCTTCAATGATACCAAATAATTCAGCCAGCTATGTTCTTTGAATTCAGTGGGCATGTGAGTTGAAAAATGATTTTATGTTCCTTCCATTTGCTAAAGGGAATTCCTGAAAGTGCATCTTGATAATTAAATTTAAAGGACATACCACAGTGTATGAAGATATTAGTAAAATAATATTGACATTAGGATAATTTAGGATAGATGGTCTATACTTTATAACCATTATACACAATTCGTGTGAATGATTCAAATTGGAGAATGTTTCCAACATGGATTTGAGCTACGCATTAAGCTCTCTGTCAGTTGTGTGGAAGGTTTTCCCAAGTCCATGCTGCTGTAACTTACAAGAGGACCAACTTATAATGAAGTCCCAGTACTGCTGCTTCTTGTCCTCCAGGAATTCAGATCCTGGACAGAGGCCATTATCTTGCTGAACTATCACCCAACATTCGAAAAAGAAGGTTCAGGGCACATGAATAATGCCAAACTAGTTGGGAAACATCTGTGTCCCCAAGCTTACCAATTCCCACATGCCTCCCTGTCTACCTGTGTGGCAGGGCTGCCTAAGAAGCCAATTATTTTGAAAGACTTTTGTTTTGCAGTAAGGCAGTTTTGCTGACTGCTGCACATTAATTCCTTCCTGTAGAAATAATGGCCACTTGGTTAGTTTTGCCTACAAATGTCAGCCCACAGGAAAACAACTCTAATCCACACTATTAAGCAGAAATGAAAGTAAAGCTCATGTTGGACCTGATTTGACAGTGATTATGATTCAACCTAGTGTAAGTCTTCATAAGAAGACAATTTGGCTTGCTTCAGTGCAGAAGCAGTATGTATTGTGAGGACTCAGGCAAAAAGCAGTTTGCAAAGGCAAAGACCTATGCGTAATGCCCATAAAACTTGGGCCTTAACTTGAATAACATCCCAGAAAGGATGCATATAGATAGAAGGAGGAAGTTTCAGAATGCTTTAGAAGAAGATCTATTTTTGATATTATATATGTCTTATTGGTTTGTAGCCACTCATTGTGTTATCTTCCAGCTAGGAGCACCTAAAGCACATCAGTTATTTTCATTAACAGAAGATAATGAAAGAAGGTAGTTTATGAAACAGTGAAGGACTGAAAAGGCAAAAAATAAATGCTGAGGTAACACAGAAGTAGATTCTATAGGGAGCAGCCTTTGTTCCCAAACAGCAAGAAGCAAGAATTTGAGGATGTGAGAACCTAGAAAATAGAAAGAACTTACAAAATAGGAAACAACTTCTGAGGAGAGGACACTGCCTAACTGTTGCCTCAACAATTGAAAGCCTGGTCCTGGCTGGGCTGGGGCGCAGACCTCCCCCGAGGATGCTGGCAGCCCTGGGGTGGCACAATAGGGTTGTCAAGGAAGTGGAGATAATGATTTTTAATTTGGAAAAATTTGCTATGGAGACAAAATATTGCAGTTGAAAAAAATTGGAAAAGCAATAATATTTTTCTTCTCAGTTTTATCTCTTTCTTAGTGCCACCAATAAGAGGAGGAAAGTGAGTGTAGCAATTAGAGACAATAGCTTACAAACCAGCACAATCCCAGTGTTTAGTACACTCAGGCCCTTCACATCGGAGGACACTGGACATATAATCTGATACAGGCCTTCACTTTTTCCATGTGAAAAGACAGCAGAGAAATGTAACAGGTTGTAAGACAGAAAAAGTGAGCCCCAATCTCCTAACATAAGCCTAAGACTATTATCTGGGCTTCTTTACGGCGCCCCTTTGTTTGGTGCAAACTCACATCATAAGATTGAGTAAGAACCCATTCGCTTTGCATTTTGCAAGCAAAATGCCAGCCCCCTGGAGACATCTGCCTCTTTTGCAGGTCCTCTGCAGTGGATAACATCACATCATGCCTTGTATCCTGAAAATTTATTTTTATCCTTCACTCTATTTTTGAAGAAATAAGAAGGATTCTGAGCTACTCATCTGCGTACTTTTGTACCTGTCTCTGGAGAGTTGAGGCAGGATGATGGAGAGCTTCAGGCCTGTTTGGTTTGATAAGTCCGGAACTAGAGTCTCTAACACTCTGGCCACTTACATGAATCACTTAACAAGTACATGAGTGGGAGATGGAGAGTAAATAGCCTATCAGAGAATCAATCCATACATTTAGCTCTCATGCCATTGTACTAAAATTATTCTTTTATTTTTGACATTCTATTTAAAAAAATCTATTGAATCATAATTCTCAAAGTAGAGAAAAATATCCCTCTGTGCTCTTGTGTAAAGTACAGACAAGCATAAAGGACATTTAGGAAGCCTGAATGGATTTTTTTTTTCCTGAAAGTAAATTATATCAAAAAGTTTAGAGATATTAAAAAGGAATTTATTAAGGAAAAAAAATGACAAGTTGGAAAAGAAGTCTGCAAATCTAGTAGTTCTTTTTTTAAAAAAATCATATTTTACTCTTCATCATTTAATACTATTTACTTATTCACTAATTTTACAATTCAGACCTTTTAAACATATCAATAGGTCAATAAATCCCTGTTGATAATGGGTTAGTAGTTAACTCAATCTTTATAGGAGGGTTTTCTTAGCTGTTGTGTTATATTGCTATAACTATTGCCACTGAAAAAGATTTATATCTATTGATTGGTACGTTTAGCATGTCGAACTGTCACACAAATAAAGAGGTTTTGTGACTATGTCCAACCCAAATCTATTCAGATTATGAAATAAGTGGGGTAAATATTCTGATTCTTGAGATTCAAACCATTTCTTGAGCTGTTTTCTGTCCTTGCTCACACTTCCTGGGGTGTTGGATCCTATAGCTGAGTATTGTATCTTTCTTTCTCTTATTCTGAATGTTTGTAGAGATACTCACTACCTAACAACAGGTCCACGGGGTTCTCCACGTCCACCTAGCAGCTCAGCTCCTTTGTCTCATATGTTCCCAATCAGTCCACTAGTTTCCATAATCTGGGTTTGTCTCTTGAGAAATTCTTGCCATGCACTTTCAATTAATGTATCTTGCCCCAAGCTATTTGCTTTGCTTTTATCTTTCCTTCCTTCCTCCCTTTCTCTCTCCCTACCTCCTTCTCTCTTCTTTCTTTCTTTCTTTCTTTCTTTCTTTCTTTCTTTCTTTCTTTCTTTCTTTCTCTCTCTCTCTCTCTTTCTCTCTCTCTTTCTTTCTTTCTTTCTTTCTTTCTTTCTTTCTTTCTTTCTTTCTTTCTTTCTTTTTTCTTTCTGTTTTTCCTGTAAAGGCTCATTATGTACCCAGGGCTAGCCTTGAGCAATCCTTTTGCTTCAGTCTCTGGAGTGATGAGATTAAACTCCACACCCAGTTTATGGCCTATGAGATTTTTAAAAACTAAAGGCATGGTCTTCTTTTAAGGTCTTCTTTCAAGATCTTCTATCATCTACTTCCCATTATGGTGGTTGAAAATGTCCTATGAACCAATTTGATCCTAAACGCTTCCTTGTTTAAATATCATGTACTCATTCATAATATATACACTTTCCTAGTTCTGCATAACATTTTAACATTCCAGTGTATGCCTACAAGCATATGATCCCTGAATAACATGGAGAGCACAATGGTAGATACGCTTAATTCTCACTATAATTAAATTAAATAAGAAATTCTCTGGTTAAGGGAATATTCTATCATTACAGTAAACAGAAGAAGAGCTATACTAGAGTATCAAAAACTCAGTCGTTTGGTTACAAATTTTAAGGCATGTCTCTTTATACTTTACCTTAGAACAATGTGACTGGATCAGTCCTAAGTGAAAGAGGTGATGAAAGAAAATGGTAGCTCTTCTCACAGAATGACTGCAGATTGCCTTCATCAGAATGGTCTACATTTTTTAGTGTTTTTAGTTTAGATTCAGGTTACCTGATGATTCAGATCTATTGATACAGGGTCTAAGAACTAGTGCTTGATATCAGAATTTCCTGATATAGTAAACCTTAACAATTACAACAAATGGGATGGTTATATGCTGTTACCTGATAAGTGTACAAGTTAGAATAAAATATTCTTTTGCAACTCTATCACTTAGAATAATTTTTTGAATTTCAATTTTTTTACTGTTCATTTTCTCTATCACTGGTAAGGTTCAGTAGATATAAAAATCAGTATAAATTCTCTCAAAAACATGTATTAATATATTTAATGTATCCATCAGCCTATGGGGAAAATTTAAGGTCAGAGTTGGGAGAGTGGAGCCAAGGCCTCTGGTAGCAGAATGTTATATTTTGCCAGTGCCACTGATTCTCAAAGACAGTTTTATTCAGACATATACTTATTTGAAATTGGTTTCTATTTTCTCTTTGCATGCATATATGCAAAAGTAAATTGGAACAAAATTACTAATATTGCTAGAAAGGTATTTCCTAAGTAGTCATCTCCTTGAGGACCATTTAAAGGTAATGCCCTGACATCTTGCTTCACAGAAGTGCTTGTTTAACCTAAAGCAGCTCAGGTGTGTGTGGGATGGAGAATGTAGAATGCAAGAGGTCAAGAATGTCCTGCTGTAAGGAAAAGGGAAGATAAGTCTAAGACTACAGCAAGGGTACTCAGGCATGCGGAACTTCAGTGTGGCGCAACTCACCAATAACATCAAACCTGCACATGAATGCATTCACATATTTCTCATAGACAATCTTTTTGTGTATCTGTGGGCACACACACACACACATACACATATAAAAGCAATTTACTGTTTATTTTTTAAGTTATAACTCATTCAACAACTCATTATTGAGTGGCAGGGGAAAGCTTCCAAATATACAAATATTATTTCCTCTATGTTTGGGCCATTCCCTTTCATTTATTTCTTCTTTTCTGTTTTGTTTCTGAGTCAGATGACATGCTGTATAGACTCAAGGAGGTTGTATTGGCCTGAATAACTCATTTTATTTCCAATCATGTGTACAATGCTTATTATTTGGGAGGGATCCACCCACTAACAACTCTGGCTTCAGTATATATTGTTTTCCTAGCTCTTCTGACATTATTCAGGCATACTGATTGTACACAAACAAATATGTCCAGGCTTGATAAGACTAAATTGCATATAAGCTCAAGTACTTCTTTGCTATTATGTCTAAACAAAAATAACCATGTTATTTCCAGATCCAGTCAGACCAAATGAAAAGCTACCAGTTCTTGCCAAATAGCAAAGGACAGATTGGTAAGAACAGAGGAGAAAAAAGAAAAAAAAACTTACATTCTTTTTAAAACAAACCAAGCCAATATTCCAATCGGAAGGCTAGAGGGACTGTTTGAAACACTGGACTGGGTTTTAAGCCAGCCTGCTGTGGCTTGGTCCCTTCTTGTCAGAAAATAGCACCTATGAAAACCAGACAGTACTGACATATCAGGGAGAGTTTTCCACAGAGACACAATCAACAAGATGTGTTTATGAAAGACAGACAGAGATAGAAACAGAGAAAGAGAGAGAGAGAAAGAGAGAGAGACAGAGAGACAGAGAGAGAGAGAGAGACAGAGAAAGAGACAGAGAGACAGCGAGAGAAATAGAAAGAGAGAAAGAAAGAGAAAGAGGAGAAAGAAAGAGAAAGAGGAGAAAGAGAAAGAAAAAGAGACAGAGAAAAAGAAAGAAACAGACAGAGACAGAGAGAATAAGGGTTTCACTCATACAAGAAGCTGAATAGCTGCAAGGTCTGCACTGACAAGCTGGAGAATCAGAACTGTTTGTAAGTCCAGCCTGACGTGGAGGGCCTAAAGATCAGGAAAGTCCATAGTATAAATTCTAGTCTGGAGCCCTAAGGCTTAAGGCCTATGATAAGCCAGTCTTTAGTCCTACTCTGGCTGTTGTGAAAGGCTAATGCCCTAGTTCAAGAAGCCATACAGAAGGAGCTTCATTCTTTACTGAGCTCTTTCTGATGCTACTGGTTTCGGTTATTTGGATGAGCTGCCTTACTTTAGGGAGGCCTATTTGCCCTGCAAAGTCCATAGATTTGCATGTCTTTTCATCTAGAAAAATCTTTACAGACACACCCAAAATAATCTGACCAGATGTCTGGGTACCACATGATCCAGTACAGTGACCCACACAGTTAATCGTCACACTGACTTTAGGGTTAAAGTTAGCAGAACACTTGGGTTTTGATGTTCATCTGATCTAAATTCCTGCTCAGTATATATATTCTTTCTGTTTCGTCAAATGAGTGTCACCTACAGAAGGAGTAGCAGTTATAACATACGGACAAAAACACTAAACAGCTATGTGCAAATAGTTAACAGGGGATGGCAGAAGGTACGGTGATCAGAAATCCTGATCCCCATTTCTGCTGACTAAAACTTATCAGTCATACAACAGGCAAGCACGCTCCCTATATTACATCCTATAAAATACTGCATAGAAGTGTGGATTTTGAACTTGGGTGGTTATAATGCAATGGGGGAAACAGAGAAAGAAGACATTACAGGTTTAGTGGAACTTACCCAGTGATAGATGAGAAAGAGCCAGTAGGAAGTCAGATTTAAGGAGCTGAAAGCAAGTAGTTATATAGGGTTTTTATTTTCATTTTTAAAGGATAGGCATTGTTCAACTTTTTCTTAAGTAGAAGGAAGAATTCCAAAAAAAAAAAAAAGGAGGAAGTGTCTGTGTAAATAGACAGAGGTAGCAACGAGCAGATCTTCACAAAATATTTGAATGGCTACAATTTCTGGGACATAGGCTTTTGAGTTTTCTAAGGTAAGTTACTCACAATTAAAAAATGCCTGAGGCCCAGACATAATCAGTCTCCAAAAGATTAGAAGAAAATCTTGAAGAAGCTTGCTGGCTCTAGAGATTTAAAGCATCTATTTACCCAGAGTGTAGGAACTGTTCAGACAGATAGAAAACCTGCCTCCACGCAGCCCTTCCCTGAAGGGGCTGCACTGGGTCCCCAGCGGCCACCTCGTGGGATGAACAGAGATTCAGTCTTTCTCCACACCAATTTTCACACTTCTTCTGCCAGTGTGGAGGGGAGACAATTAATGCTGCTGCTGACAGTTATTCTAGTTTGGGTCCAGCCCCAAGGGATGAAAAATCTCACTGGGGCACTAAAGCATTATATCTGGGCTTACAGAAAAAAAACTAGGATGTGTGTAAGGGGGAGGGATAAAAGCTTACCAAGGGAATGTACCTTGGAAAATCTCCTGCAGTAGTCTGTGCCCAAGTATGGACTAGCTGCTGTAGTGTAGATATAAGAGACAGAGAAAAAGAAGAAACTGTGGAACCTGTCTCCAGGAAATTAGAAGTCAAGTTTAAAGAAAATTTACTGATGGTAAGTGTAGCTTCTCAAACAAAGTCTTGGGGAATAAGGCATTTGGTTGAAAACAGAGAATCAAGTGAAGGGAGGACCATTTTGAAGATAAAAGAAAGACCCATGCCAGTGGATTTAATAGCAAGTTATTTAACTTCTCCTTCTTTCCTTGTATATGCTTTTGGTTATTATATGAACCTTTAGACAAGAAAAATGCCCTGCCCTTCCTTTCTCCCTCTGTGGCAGAGCCTGCCTGCCTGCCTGCATTTCTTGCAATGAGAAAGAGATAAGTACAATTAGTTTGTGTCTCACGTCTAGTTATCACTCAGTTGAGCTGGCTGCTGAAGCTTCACGTTGCCACATAACATTCCTGTACGTATCTCCTTTTTTAATTATTTCTACAGGTTTTAATTTGTAAACTGTCATGTGAGATCTGGACTTGCATTTTGCCAGAAAAATCTGATATGATTGCAAAGGCAAATTACAGCTATACTTGAAGATTTTTTTTCAGACAAAAAAAAAATAACATTATATATTTCTAGTGTTAAGGGGAAAAAACTCTCTAGAACAACCTTCTAAGAAAACATAACAATTCTGGTCTCCTGAAAATTGATATATTTAATTAAATCCTCACAATCTGGTTAGCTTCCAATAAATACCATTTAAAACTGAAAGCCTCCCTGTTATAAGCATGACGCCAAGTAATGGAGCTTGTGTCATCTTTGCACTCAAGATTTCCATCCAGTAATATGCTGCCTCAAAAACTCTTATCTTTGAGCTCAGAAAGCAATTTGACTCGTATAAGAATTCTCTTGTAATAAATATCATCATTATTTTTACTCGATACTCCTTGTAGAAAAACCTTTTAATTCGGGTTCCAGTGAATTGAGATAAGGTGGAACTAAAATTTGATTTAAAACTTTTTAAAAATCCCTTTATTCACAGAGTTTTGAGAAATGTAAAATAGTATCGTACACTTAAATACACAGGGTGCACACAATTTTAGGAAATGTGAATTATTAATAAGCTCTGAAAACCAGGCATTCACAAAGATGCATACAGTTAGAAGTACTTGTAATAATAACTGTGAACATACATCTGCTATATGCTTATACATATATGTGTATATAGAGACATATGATAATTTGTTTTTGTGTATAAATGTGTATGTATATTTGCTATTTACCAATTACTTTGAGCTAATCAATATCATATGCACTAATGATCTCTATGTCAGAAAGATTAAGGTCCAGTGTATCATAAGTACTTGAAAGTAATACAATTGAATCAAACTGCCCATGAGTTTGACTTCATTAATTCACAATGTCTCACCCTCTAACTAGAGTGAATTGATGTTTTCGTTCTAGTGTACTTAATCAAATACTGAAGAAGCACGAAGGAAGATAGGGTAGAGAAACAAAATGGAATGCAGGCAACTTTTACTTAATATTTTAAGTGTGAAGTCACAGCTGTCAATTCTCATTGACATTTTCCCATACTCTGCTTAATTAGTGTCTTTATTGCCATAAACTGAGTCTGTTTCTGCTTGCTAAGTGAAACTGGGAGAGAAAGCTATTTGATCTGAAATTTTGCTTCCCCCAAGAAAGATGTTAACCAGTAAGTTTAGCTCTCTTTTCTCATCACAATCTGGTAATTATTTAAGCATTTATTGCCAATTCTAGATAAGATAAAATGAATGACTATGAGATTCATGTTATGGAATTGGTACCAAAGAGGAACCATTAGGAGTTTTAAGCCGGTCAAGGAGCTATTTCACCGTTATTTTAACAGATCACCTCTGGCTACCACATATTGGGAAGAACAGATTGAAGGGCAGAAGGACCTAGCATAGATAATTGTTTTAAAGGTCCAGGAAAGAATTTATGAACTGAACCAAGAGTAGGTATTGGGAATGATGAAGAGGAAGCACATAGATTGTGACTCAGTGTACACGGGGTATGAGGTTTGAAAAATCGTGATCTTTCTGGGTTCTCTAACTTGAGACACTGCACAGACATCAATGCCTTACTCATATGAGGAATAAAAGAAGTCCCTACATAAGCATAAACATATTGGTAAGACTGAAAGAATTATGACTTAATTCTTACTCTTTCCATCTGTACTTTCCATCCAAGTACAGATGTCAGTCCTTGAGTACTTATTATATGCTGGGGACTACATTATGTAATTATTTATAAAGCAACAGTGACCTGCTAATATATACATTTAATTAGGTGCTAAATTACATGGTGAAACCTGAAAGAATTATACAAATTCATTGGAGGGGTGCCAAAACCGGAAAGCACTTCTTGCAATTGCTAAGATTTGAGTTAACTCTCACCATTCTTAGCAGTGGAAAGTGGCTTCCTAGGGGAAGTGTACTGTCCATGAACAAAGGCAGTTAGATGACAGAGGACAAAGTGTAACTTTAGAAGAGAGCACATCTATGTGTGGACACATTCCGTTACTCTGGATGCCTCTGTCTTGTTGCCTGTTATGAACAGCACCTCGGTAATTAAGGACAACAGTGTCCTCAGTGTGGTTTTTGCATAAAACACCCCTTCAGAGAGAAGTAAGGATGGATTCGTCTATTCAAAGCCATGTGGGTAAACCAATGAACACAAAGGAGATAAAGACATGAGCCTGTATAACTATGATTATGCACGCTTCAGAATGGATAGTATATTTCATGGTCTCTCAAGAATGCAAGGACCTACATTCACAGATCACCATATAGCTTAATTAATAAATGGCATAGACTAATTCCTCTAATGAACTAGCACATTTCCTCATCATTTCTATTCTTCATATGCTCTATGTTATCCAATATGGTTCTATCTATATTCTATAACCAGAGCTCCGTAAATGCCTATCAAACTGAATTTTCCAACTTTTTAAAGTGTTGAAAAATAAAAGATAATGAAATGGAACTATATTAAAATCAAATTAATTCAAACATTAACCTTTGGATTTATTTTTTTTAAGTGCTGAATTCTGGAATTTAACTCAAATGTCTATAGGGCAGTGGCCTGCTTCTTATTCCACCCATGTGTTTCTGCTTATATCTACAGTACTAGAAATATCTCAAAAATGTGCATTTTGTGAGTTTCCAATGACTTACTTGCTCACTCATCTCATTATCTGGCATGCCGTTTGTCTTTCTTTTTTTCTTCCACCTAACAAATGTAAAACCTCCAGGGTTTTCTATACATATCCTTTTTGAAAATGTTTGTTTCTGTTTGTCTGTGGGTGTGTGTTTCTCTAAAATATAGCCAGAACCCATTAGAATATGCTGTCAGAGTCAGTGGTAGGATTTTGTGTCATTTCCCTTTCCACTTGAAAAATAGCATTTTGAAAAAAATATTTTTCATATGCGACATTTTTCTCCCTATTCACTTTGATAGCACCACCTGCTTCGGGAAATATATATTTTCCACAAACCACTCAAATGAACTAATCCATTTTCACTATGTGTCCTTTTTGGCAAAATATCTACAGAATTTGCTTTCATAAAGATAAATTCTATTGCTTTGCTTCTGGTTTTTTTCTCCCTCTCTCTTTATGAAAAGAAAATGATTCCTGTTTTCTTCCTTATGGGGAAATACATACATAAATGAAATCCTACAAGCAATTAAAGCCATTAAGTGAAACACTGATTTTGGACAAATTTATTTTAACTTCTGCTTCTTTCTCACTTTTCTCATTTATAAAATGCGAATGATGCAGCCAAATGCCCTTCAAGTCTTATTTGCTGAAGATAATATGATCCTTTACCCACAATATTTTACATGAAAGCGGAGTTAGACATAATGTGCACTTCTGATGTGATTAGGTAACCCTTTATGTGTGCAGTTAGTGGTACATGAAACTTGGAGGTAATTTTTCCATGATGTAAAGCAAAGATTGAGATCCTCTCTTTGGAATTACATGTTCCCTAATCAAGGTCAAGAAGTCAATAGAAAGAAGGCAGGAGAGGGCTACAGTAGATTGTGTTTCACTGTCTTTTGATCCTGTGCTGTCTTTTTATGGCAGCTGACACAATGTTTTGGATACAGAGTCTTGCTATGCAATTCAGGCTAGCCTTGAGCTCACTTTGCAGCCCAGGCGGACCTCAAATTTGCAATGATCCTCCTGCTTCAGTCTCTGGAGTGCTGGGATTACAGGTGTGCAGTACCATGCCTGGCTGGACTGCATTTCTTACCATCACTCATTGGAGCTGGCCATCGACAAAAGACTCTTCAATGGCAGTATGCATTTGAGCTCCCCAGTTTTCTGGTACAATTATGGTTTTCTGGTACTGAAGGTTTCACCAGCAATAGCCTAGTCACAGTATCAAGATGACAAAAGAGACCTGCATCTCATTGTGGAAATACTATTTCTGAAGATTAAATATTATATTTTTTAAAAAACAAAATTTTCCATATATCTCATGGGGATTTGAGGGATTAATACCAATGAAACCACCAGATGTGATATGTGCACACATATAAACACATATGCCTACTTAAACACAATATATTGCATTATATTCATTGACAAAGATAGCTAGAATAGATACCTTTTATGGTACGTGACAGAAAGATCTAGACTGACACATGCTGAGCACAGGATATTAGACTTGACAAATTCATTTTCAGAATCATCTGTGCTGTACATCTCACCATTTTGTAGGCCTTCAAATGATTTTAATTTTGGAATTTCAAACAAAATTAAATGCTTTGAGCTTGCCATGGAGCCTGTCTTTTCAGCTAAAATCACTCAGGTATTTTGGGTAGTTAAGACAAGTCAGTGCCACCTGTGACTGTGTTCTAGGTTCTTGAGGAAAGTGGTGAAGAGCAAGTGAAAAGAATGAAGTGTGAAGGGAAGAGGAGGGAGAAAAAAATGTTCACTGAGCATTTAGTACATGTTCAGTCTGCTAAGCTATTTTTAACAATCACTACCTCAGGAGGTAGGTGTTATTATGAACTGTACTTCAGGAATGAAGGACTGTGAAATCAACTGGCTTTTATGAGGTTCCAAAGCTACTAAATGTTGAACTCAGAATTTAAACACATGCATCCTGATCACAGCTTTAGGGTTTAGCTACTTCTGTAAACTTCTTTTTTTATTATTTCCTCAACCAAATATAATTCAAGAGAGACTGAATTCCAATCAGGATTGGAAAGCTAATTTTAGCATAGATGCCATTAATCCCTTGACTGGACAACATCACGCCCACTCACTCACCCAGCATTGTTGTGGAATCAGTTGTGAGGCACACAGCTGTTAGGTGCTGGGTGTCAGGATTTTTTTTTTTGGTGACAATTGGTATATTTAGGATTACAATGGAACAGGATATCAAAAATCTTGACTTCTAATCTTGTTGCTACAATGAACTATTTCCATGACATTAAGCAAGTCATCTCATCTGTCTTGAGTTTAATCTTGTCATTAAAGGACTGTGGAAATAATATCATGCTATTGTTTTTAAACAAGTTACTGCAAATAAATCACAGAGAATGCACAGAATCAAAGGTAGCAATCACTATGGGATATGATCACTGCTTTATCAATGAGACAATGACCGTAATGACCATGAGAGAAAACTCACCAACAGTGAAGTGCCAAAGCTAATCCAAACCACAAGGGAAAGGAGAATAGGTGAGTGAGAGGTTACAAAGGCTACATCTTTTCGACTTTGAGTCTACTACTACCATGCTGTTCCCAAAAGTTACTTAATTTCTGTGTTTAAGCAAGGAAATTGGGAAAACGTATGTGCTCATCGACTAGTATAGGTCCAGTTAGTTCTTAAAGTATTTAGTGAATGCTAGGGGATGTGACCCTGTGTCTATACAAAAGCAAAATTATAGTTACTCCTGTATGTGGGAAGCCTATGACTCTCCCAAACTGAACTTCACCTGATGCATTTCCTGCTGCTCCCACTCTGTGTTTAGACGGAACTGAGGCAAGTTGTGTTCTGAGATGAAGAAACCACTGCTGCTTGCTGTTCTTGCATGTCCCTCTAAGTGGGATTTTCCCAAGAGCTTTCCCTTAAAGAAAAGCAGAACAGAAGGCTGGCTTTAGAAGTGGCTGTGGCACAGAGAATCACATCCCCTGGGGAAAGGTCTCACCACAGGCTATTATTAGAACTGAGCTGCGAGTTTGCAAATGAAAAGTGAGACTCCACTTGTGTGTGCGTGCGTACTGTAGGTGCCCAGGTGCCAAGGAGTGGAAGGACTCATAGACACCTCTTCAGAAGGCATCTGTCTTCCCCTGATCCCAGAAGGTGTGCAGTCACTGTCTGCTGAGCTGCAGAGGGAAGTGTCTGGGAGTCCACAGTTGCTGAAGTCAGGCAAGAGCAGGAGCGCCTCTCAGTGAATTTCCAGAGAGGTAAAGCACAACTGGAACTGGGAGATGAAAAGGCCTTTGAAAGGGCTGACAAGCAAGTGGATTCTGTCCAGGTGACTCTAGGTGATGACTAAGTCCCTAGATTCATCAGTACATCTAGAAAATGAACAAAGCAGATCAACAGAAACCTGAGTTTCTTTTTAGGGCTACAATTATAAATTTATTTATATCCTCACTGGTTATCAGACTACAGGGAAACTTGTATCTACCAGGAGAAGCTCCTTAGCAACTCAGTGCATCTCTTTTTGTTCACTGTTTGCATCATTGTGTGTGTGTGTGTGTGTGTGTGTGTGTGTGTGTGTGAGATCCGGAAGATCCCAAGAGCTTTGCATTTCCGCAGTCCCCAGCCCCTTTTGATTAAGTTTTGTATCTGAGATGGGATCTCACTAAGACAGTAATTTGCTCTGTCTGGGATGGAACTTGCTGTTGTGCTGCGGATTCCCAGAGCACTGGCATTGGAAGCACGCAGCACAATTCCCAGCTCATTTGTGTCATTTTGGTGATGGCAAAATTCTCTTCTAAATTTTGGAATCTAAGTTTTTGCCCACATTTTAGCAATTGCACTTATGTTACATATCAATAATAAAAGCTATATTTTTCTTTCTCCATCTTTCTTACTTAATGGCAGTTGAAGCCTCTCTTCCTTCAACTATAGGCTCAAACCTGTCTCCCTAAGCTTCTAACACTAACATCATTACTGCTACCCTTGTTCCCCTCCATGGTTTCTCCTGTACCAGTTCAACTCACTAGGACCAAGTCTGTTACTCCTTTTTAGGGGTCTGAAAATGACAATTACTACAATTCTAATAGAAATCACAATAAACAAAATAATTTACACCTTTAAAAATTTTAAGAATGTGCACAATTGATTTAAATCTCAGTTCTGGTACTCAGATGACTGACAGATAATTTACCTAACTGCTCTGTACTGAAGTAAATTTCCTTTCCTGTAAAACATGGATTGACCAGGGATATAGTTCAGTGGCATAAATGCCTACCCTGCAAGCACAAGGTCTTGAGTTTGATTCCTGATACCAAAAAACAACAATAAAAACAAAAAAGCAAACAAAACAAAAAAATAGGGAAAGATCATGAAAGTGGCTAATTCATAGGAGAATTTATAGTACACGTATGTATGCACACATATGCCCAGATAAACACAGAGAATCAGTACATCTATAGGACTCTGTCTTTTTACTCCTATCTTTGTGAGCACACACTCTTCAAGGAGAGACTTGAGAGACAACTCCATAATCATAAGTATGAAACACAGCATAAGCCACAAGCTCCATCAAAACATTACCAATAATGCCTAATTATCAATAATGATGCAAACACTAATATAAATATATGGCCTAAAAGGGAGAAGTAATATATTCTAAGTACCATTAAGAACCAAAGAAGTCAGAAGAAAAGAGAAAATAAACAGAATAATCAATATTTTCATTACCTGATTAAAAAAAATCTATAGCCACAGAAGTGTCAGTCACTGACAACCAAGGGCTTAAGAAAGATCAAGTTATGACCTTTTTCAAAGCAAAGTAGAGAAGAATCAACTGGAAGATCACAGAGCTAGAATGGGCTGCCTGGTTTCCCTGTCCAACCCACGAAGCCTCCTTGGCATGAAGCCTCTCTCTGAAAGTTATGGAGATAAGGAGAGAACAAAACTCGTAGTATCACCTTTTTCTCTCTTCTGTCACTGCAGTAAAATGTGTACTGTAACCACATTAAGAGTCAATACTGATTTGTATCACAAATATGTGGCACAGTCATTATTTTTAAAGATGCAGATCAGACTTGTATATAGAGGCATGTTGTCCTTCAAAGTAATCACATTAGGAAGGCAGGGAGTTGATTCCAGAGATGATGACATCCAGAAACATGTTCAACACCTGCATGAAAATGGGCTCAGAACTATAGTATACTTCCCAGAAGAAATGACTAGACTAACCCTATCAGATTAACTCTCTCAAAAACAGGTAAAGTAAAACCTTACTCAAGGTTTATCCAGGTTGTCAGTAAAATGACGCTAAGATATTTCTCATAAAACAAATCTACCCAACCGACTAATTATTTATTAGCATAGAGAATATTCTAAAAAATATGAATCATTTTTCCAGAACAAAATTCTCCAAGTGTTTTACACAGGAACAGGATTTTTGGAAATTACATTGAAATTTCCATAGTAATTATCTTGAGAGTTCCCATAATATATATATGCTAAATATCAGTCTTACCACTACCATAATAGAATAATCTAGTGGTTTCTCTCTCAGAGGTAGAATATGCACTACATTATGAGAAAAATTTATGTATGTCCAATAATGCCTACTGGGGGGTAATGCATAACTAGATAACTAGATAACTTCATAATAGGTGTGTTTGATAATCCAGTTTCTCTCAACTGGTGATTGTCATACCAGGCTACATACTATCAGCATCACCCAGATTCTCTTTTAATGGATTTTGGGAGGCACTCTGGCATCCTTGTTTTTATAAGCTCCCTAGCAATTTTAGCTTACAGCTTGGACAGAGAATCCCTGGTTTAAATTTTCACAGAATTTCAATTTTTAAAGTTTTTGTCCTTTTCCCTAACTTTACAAAGTCCTCAATGACTTTTTTAAAATATAGAGATCAATATGATAGTGATTCCTTGATATTTTAAATATGAGATCATGAAGTCTCTTTGGATCTCCAAGCTCTTCTCAAAGTAAGGATTCAATAAACATTTTTAAGATAATTGGCTTTGTTAAATAAACACGGTTGTAAATAAGGGTCAAAGGAGAGCAAAATAATTAGCAAGTTAAATTAATTGAGGAGGAGAAAAGCTTCAAAAAATAATAAGATAACCTAAAGTAATGAAAATATAATTCATGTGGTCAATGTATCTACTTACTGGAAGAAATACTTATTGTCTTCATCTCTCTCCAGCATCTTCTTTCCATTTAATTACTTTGCCTTCCTATTTGCTTTCTTAATGGAAATTTCTAACTTTCTGGGTCCTGAAACACTGTTAAGATAGCTCTCCCTTAAACATGTTTCTCCTAGTGTCTGCTGATTCAAGTATTCACTCATTAGCTTGGTCATCAAATAAATAACATCACAGACAAACACAAACAGAGATGGAAATAAGAGATTCCTTTGGGACAGGTCTCTCCTGCCAACTTCCTCATCCTCGAACCTCTTTCTTGATTCCCATTCTCTTAAAAATTGCACTTTCACTCTGATTTTTGCATTGGCATTTGTTCTCAGAGGTGTGATTTTTCCACATGAATTTTGCTTAATTACAACAAACTGCACTGGGCAGAATACAAGTCTCTATTATAGCTAAGGAGCAAAATCAACAGGGCCTCCCTGGTTTTCTATTATGAAGGGATTCCAACATTCAGAAATTTTAGGGAAATTGAACAAGTTTTGTAATGGAAATTTCAATCTCCATAATATTAGCATATTATGCATTCCAGGACCAGAGGCTGCAGAGAAACTCCATGAGTTATTCTAACAACCCTGAGAACTGCCAAATTATCTCTCTGATCATACCTCACACAGTATTTAGTGTTTTCTTCCGTGATAAATTTCTATGTTATAAAGAGAAACGCTGTAGAAAGAAAATGGGTATTACAGGAAGAGGAAGACCTTACTCTTACACTAAAAGGATAAAATCACACTAACTAAATAATACTATTTTTTCCAGCATATTCAATGTATTTTCTTATCTAAATTTATTTTGAAAACCTGGACACCCTGACTGTAATTAGTTTACATGTGAGTGCTCGTATTCTTTAAGAATATGATCAAGGCTAATATATAGCCAATAGGCATGGATATGGCTTTGTTCAATGTCTGCAGCCAAAATACATTCTGAATGGTTGAGTAGCCATAATAACTATTAAGTATTTTGAATATCAGCCATCATACACCTATCAAAAAATACTCATTGGAAATCACCTGTGTAGCACATGAGGTGAATCATAGAAATCAAACCAAAATATCATGCACCCTGACTGCTGGTCTTGATGAAATTAAAATAAATTTACACTGAATATGAATGCATGCTTTTAGGCATGTGCATGTGTGTACACATATACATATACACCATGCAGTGAAAGACATGACCTAGTAGATACATCAGCTAATTGGATATGAAAATGGAGTCATTTAAATGTGATTCTAACCTAAAATTATTTTCTGAGTCCCTCCCAAATGAAAGACCCTCAGACCAATATTTTAGGGACATCTGTGTAGTATGATACAGTCTCTTGATCATGGAGTTAAGGGTATATAAGGACAATAAAGAAGACAGAGGCCACGGAATAATCATAGGCCCAATGTCAAGGATAGTTGAGTAAATGGCAAGAGGCACATGTTTCTTGAAGAATGAGAAGGAATTACATAAAATGGAAATTGTGCCAAAAGACTTCCAGGCAAGGATCAGTTTAAATAAACAATACAAAATAAGAAATTTAAGACTTGCTTGAGTGAAGTAGTTCTTTTTTTTCCATTTTATTTTAAAGAGAATAAGACAAAAGAGGTCAGTACAGAGTAGATTGGAACCGGACAACATAGGCAACACAATACTTAACATTAAGACAACCAGACATTAACAATAGCTATCACAATATTTCTTTCTCTGCTATAGTTGAGCACAGTTTCAAATACAATAATATCAAACATAACAAAAAAGTATAAAACCAATCAAAGAGTGAAATAATTACAGGGCATTCTGAACCGAATAACAGAGAATGATCAATGGGTACTATAATATCTCATTTTCAATAAAAAATTTTGTTTATACTTTCACACATATTCAAATCCCAATAAGACACAATGTGATAGATAGAACCAATGGAAATAGAAGAATAGAAGCTTGGTAAGACTTCTAAGAAGGACAGTATTAAATCAGCAATAGCTGATATAATGTTTTGTTCTCTTCAAAACAGCTGTTCATAGCATCACGTATAATAAAGTCAAACAAAACAGGATAAAACCATTCCAACTTATGAATTGAAAGGCTTCAAAGCTATGACATGGGGACTCATGATTACCATAAAATCTTATACACTCTTACCAACTCTCATACTAAGGAGACTATACGGTATTTACACATGTGAGTTTGGTTTATTTCGCTTATGCGTATGGTCTCAAGTCATAAATATCGCAATGTGATCATTCTTTATAGCTGAGTAGTACTCCATTGTATAGAAAAAAACAACTTTTTTATCCATTCCTCAGTTGATGGTCACTTAGGTTGCTTCCAAGATCTGGCTATTACAAATTGTGCTGCTATAAACATGGGTGCACATATATCACTGTGGTATGATATTTTCAGATCTTCTGGGAATATACCTAGAAGTAGAATAGCTGGGTCAGATGGGATCTCCAGACTCAGCTTTTTGAGGAATCTCCAGACTGACCTCCACAGTGGTTGCACCAGTCTACACTCCCACCAACAGTGCAGAAGAGTTCCTTTTTCCCCAAAGCCTCTCCAACACTTGTTGTTGGTAGTGTTTTCTATCTTGGCCAATCTTTCTGGAGTGAGATGGAATCTCAGTGTGGTTTTAATTTGCGTTGCTCTCATGACTAATGATGATGAAGATTTTTTCATGTGTTTATTTGCCATTCATATTTTTTCATCTGAAAGCTGTGTATTCATTTCAGATGCCCATTTTTGTTTTGGGTCTTTGAATTTCAAGGGTCTGATTTTTTTAAATTCTTTATAAGTGCTAAACAGAAGTCCTTTGTCTGAGGGACAATCCATTAAGATTTTTTCCCAATTTGTGGGTTGTCTTTTCACTCTGCTGGAAATCTCTTTCGATATGCAGAAACTCTTTAATAAGATATGGTCCCAGTTATTGATTCTGGGAAGTATTTCCCATGTAGTTTGATTCTTGTTCAGGAATTCTCTACCTACTCCTATATCTTCGAAGTTTTACCTACTTTGCCTTCCAATAGATTTAGTGTTTCTGTTTTAAGATTTAGATCTTTGATCCATTTAGATTTTAGTTTAGTAAATGGTGATAGGCATGGGTCTAGTTTTAGTCTTCTGCATATGGATAGCCAATTTTTCCAGCACCATTTGTTGAAGAGACTGTCATTCTTCCAGCAAACATGTTTGGCCCCTTTATCAAAGATAAGGTGGTTGAGTGAGTTTATGATTGTGATTGTATCATCCAATCTATTCCACTGATCTTCTTCTGTTTTTATTCCAGTACCATGTTGATTTTATTACTGTAGCTTTGTAGTATAATTTCAAATCAGGGATTGTGCTGCCTCCTGCCTTGCCTTTGTTGCTTAGAATTGCCTTTGCTATTCTAGGTCTCTTCTGGTTCCAGATGAATTTTAGGAGTGATTTCTCTAGATCTATGAGGTATGTTAGTGGTGTTTTGATTGGGATTGCATTGAATCTGTATAGTAATTTTGGGAGAATGGCCATTTTCACAATGTTTGTTTTTCCTATCCATGAACAGGGGATGTCTTTCCATTTTCTGACTTCCTCTTTGATTTCCTTTTTCAGGGTATTATAATTTTTGCTGTATAGGTCTATTATTTCTTTCGTGAGATTAATTCCTAAGTATGTCATTTTTTTGGATGGGTCACAGAGGAAACTAAAGAAGAAATTAAACAATATCTACAGCAAATGAAAATACAAATACAACTTACTGGATTTTGTGGGATGCAATGAAAGCAGTCCTAAGAGGAAAATTTATTGCATTGAGTTCCCATATCAGGAAGACAGAATGAACACAAATAAACAACATGATGCTACAACTCAAACATCTAGAAAAAGAAGAACAAGCTAAGCCCAAAGCCAAAAGAAGGGAGGAAATTATAAATATCAGAGCAGAAATTAATGCAATAGAGACTAAGACAACAGTACAAAGGATCAATGAATTAAAGAGTTGGTTCTTTGAAAGACTAAATAAAATTGATAAACCCCTGGCCTTCTTTATTAAAAAAAGGAAAGAAAAAACTCAAATTCATGCAATAAGGAATGAAAAAGGTGAAATAACTACAGACTCGGTGGAAATACAGAAGATCATCAACACCTATTTCGAAAACCTCTACTCTCATAGGTTCGATAACACAGAAGAAATAGACAGATTCCTAGATACATATGAACTACTGAAGTTGGATCAGGAAGATGTAAAAATGCTGAGCAACACAATTTCTATTACTGAAATTGAAAATGTAATTATGTACTTGCCAACAAAGAAGAGCCCAGGCCCAGATGGATTCACTGCAGAATTCTACAAGAAATACAAGGAAGACTTAATTCCGACACTCCTCAAACTTTTCAATGAAATTGAAAGGGAAGCAATTCTTTCTAAGTCATTCCTGGAAGCAAATATTACTCTAGTACCAAAACCAGAGAAAGACTCAACTAAAAAAAAAACTATAGGCCTATCTCCCTAATGAACATAGATGCAAAAATTCTCAATAAAATATTGGCAAACAGAGTGAAGTAGTTGTTTCAACTACACAGATCTAGTCTGCATCAAGTACGGAATGGTATGCAGTGAAAATGGTCCTACAAATTATACTGAGTTTGAAGTTGCAAGGGGAAACCTCTAGAAGATAGAAAAGTGAGAGAAACAGGACCAGACTTTTAATAAAAGACTGTTTCTAAAAGCTCAGGCAAAAGTTAGTTATAGCATCTTTTTCACCAGAATAGAGTCCTAGAACTCTTCACAGAATGATCACTGACGTCGGCATGATGAGCTCCAGATGGCAAAAGTGGAGAGATAGCAGTAACTGCTGTGAGACATTCAAGTCTGGTGTAGGATATTTGGCACATTGCTGAATGTGCTAACGTATATCTCAATGTTTAAATTGTCATTTTCTATCCTTAATTTTTTGAGGACAAAATGGGGTCTGCTGCAGGAGATTTTAGAAGTAATATGGGGAGTTGACAGACAAAGACAAAGAACATTAGCCTGGCATGGATAACTTATGTATCACAAGTTACATATTTTAAGTAAATGTTCACTGGATCATTTAACTTGGCATTTATAACTTGTGTCAAAAATAGAAACTTTGTTCAGCATTCAAGGTACAAGACTTATCATCATCTAAGAGAGACAGAGAAAAAGCTCGTCTAGGCAAGAGCAGGAACATGCCAAACTTTTTTGACTTTGAAAAGGTTATAGACAAGGTTGGCAATGTCAATGCATACAGTATGATTTATCATGAGCTTCAGAAGGCCCTCAATAAAGTTCCACATGACAGCCGTCCATTGAAGGCAAGAACTAAGGAGATCCAAGATAGAGCATGGCAGTGAATAAAGAACTAATTTGAGAGGGAGAAGGGAGGCAGGGAGAGAGGACCAAAGAACAGGAGGGAGGGAGAGAGAAGCTGAGGACAGAGATGCTGCAGACAGGATGAGCTACATTGCCTTCCGGATAAGTTTCATAATAGCTAAGCTTTTTCATATAATTGTGTTAGTTTTTGGAGTTGAGAGCAGCATCTCAAAATATTTATTGTGAGAGAATTGCAGAAACTGGAGGAACTAGGTGCTTAATAGCCTAGATAAGATTAATTTCAAGTTAAACTGCCCCTAGCCTGGTTATGTTTTTACAGATTGCTGCAGTATTTGATCAGGAAGGAGGTTGAAAATAAACACTCGCAGTGAACCAGTAAGTTGGCTCTCTAAACAGTAGAAACAGTTTCACCAGCTAAGATACAGCTAATGAACCTCAGGATATGGGGAAACATTCATTAAGTTAGGAAGTGGGATATCTAAATCCCATTTACCTGGGTGGGTTTAAGCAAGCCATGTAACTATTGGGGTTAATTTTTAATCTGTCAATGAACAAATTGGAGCTCTCATTTAATAATAACCTTGTGTAATTCTATGATAATAATTATGAAGTAAAAGTTTACATATTTAGGTTGAGTGACTGGTAGACTTAGTGATGTCTAGATAGTTTAATTTCACAGTCACAGCAGGCCAGAACCCTTCTAGTGTCAACTCCACATAAAGAGCACATAATAGAAATAATAATGAAAGCAATGCTAAGCATTTTCTGTAAATTAAAGTTGTTTTTACTAAATTATGGGCCATATTTTTTTGGATGTGTGCTCTCAAACAAATTAATACTGCTTACAAGGAGGGAAAAAAAGGTGATGCAAGTGTCTCAAATATATTGGATACATAAAAGCTGGATTATGCATAATCATCTTGCAAGAGTTCTTAAATATCTGTATATAAACTGTTTAAAAGTAAATTAAAATTATTCCTTAATGAAATACAAATCTGAAGTCACTTGAATAACTAATCATTTTATGACCCATGCAGTGAATTTTTAATGCCTACTTCTACCTGATTATTTTAGATATGTCTGTGTTGTAAATTAAAGGCTACATAAATCATTAATGTGTTGATACAGATCAGTGAACTGCTTACACTCTATGTGATTCCTTAAGACATACAATGTCTGACTCACTTCCCTCCCTTTCATTTATATGGCAGCCAGACTCTTCCCACTGTGTGTCTTCCTCAAGGTTTATGTGGTAGAGCTACAACCAAATACTTTACCTTCTTCCCAGTAGAGGCTGATGTACACAAAGGAGGTTCACATTGCATAAAAAGCAGACCCCAAAGCCCAGAGACAGACACTGATTCCAAGAGGGAATAAATTTATTATTTCTTCATCTGTAATCCCAAGTAAATGCAGCCACAAACATAATCTCTTCACTTTTCATAGGTCTGTGCAGCTTTACCTTCCTTAAAAATTCCATACTCTTTCTATGTCTTGAAAAAGAGCATTCGTACTGCATAGTGGGGGACCCTCATTGGCTCTCTTCATCAGTCTAATAATTATATGTCCTTTGGGTGCCAGCACAAGATCTGAATCTTCTACGATGCTGATCAAGTATGCCCATAATTAAAAGGAGAGCAATTCATGTCAGAAAACTTTATTGAATTAAGTTTGTGAAGCATCTGCAGTGATAAATGGCTTCTTTGAGATACTATGGAAATATAAAGATAAAGAAGACATGGTCCCCAGAGTAGAATGAGGAACATCAAAATACACAAAAATAGTTCAAACTTACCAAATGCAATGAGAAAACACCAAATGAAATGTTGTAGACAATTTATCAAGTATGAATCAATGTAGAATCCAGATGATACAAAATTTCCATAGAGACATAAGGTGGGCTGTAAAACAAAAGAAATAAAAATTCTACTGAAAGTATAGTCAAGTGTAACTCCAGCAACTGGTACGAATCAGAAAAGCATGAAAGTTTAAGGTAAAAATCATCAGGTTCAAAATAATTAACATCCTTCTGATATTGTGGTTCATTATTATATTTAATAGGAAAGGTAAAAGATCATTTTAACTTTTTAACAAAGAAGAAATTTGATAAATTCTTGCCAATATATGAGCTAGATTAGGATGCAAATCTGCAGGATGAGACTGCTTAGACCTAGACAAAAGCCTCCATCCTTCTGTCCCATTTTCATTCCTGTTAGCTAGCGCATTTTAGCCCCAGGGCTGAACAACATCAAACAAATTCTTATATTAAGAAAGCTTGCATTTAAATAGATGAAGAAAAGTAATATAAATGACTAATAAATAACACCCAATCATTATAAGAAGAAAAAAAGTGAAAGGCGTTTTAGATAGGGAGGTTGTGTAAGAAAACATTTCACAGAATACAGAGCACAGAAGCAAGTTACGCAGACACTAGTTTCAGTGTTTTTTTAAGGGGCTCATGATATTTCACCTCTGTTATGGATTAAAAATTGGTGGTCAATTTCACACCAGCTGGACTACATCACCATGCTGCTTAGCGTAGATGTTTCACCTGAGGAAAGTTGCCAGCATAAATGGAGATGTGGAGAAGGAGAAGGAAGGGCGTTAATGCTTTGAAGCATTGAGGATTCTCCTACAAGTTGCTGTTTGAGCCGTTGGTTCTCCTGGAGAAGCGCTGATCCTCACATCCAGCATTGCTTCCTGACTCTGGAGAGGAAGACATGTGCCGCTTGGTCTCCAGGATGGACTCGTCATGCTGGCTTCCTGGTATGTACTCAACTGTGCTTGTCAGAGGAGCTTGGGGCCTCCATGTCACTGAAGATGGCTCTGGTGCTTTTCAAGAAACCCCTGGTCTTTGTTGTGAGTGTGACTTCTTGGCTCCAGCATAGAACCCTCAACCTATCAGCACAGCTCCTTCACCCTGCTGGCATAGACTTTCTAGCTTCCACTGGTGGCTTTTGGGTCTTCCCAGCATGGATCCATAAAAAAGACTGGCATGAGTCCTTCTTGTGGGCTCTAGACCTCCAGTAGGACTCGTGGGAGGCACTGTCATGATCTCTGGGTCTTCATTTGGACTCATGTGGAACATTGCTATGGGATTCAGGCCCTTGGCTAAATATTCTATGTCTTCAGTGTTGTAGATAGATTTCCTGCATTTTCTTGTGTTAACTCTGAGTGACCATCATAAAAATAATATTATAAATTCCATGTCCTGATTCTAATTGTTCTCTGCACAACCCCTGACTACAACAACCTCTTTATATCTTTTGATTAGTGTGATTTGATATCATATGTGGCCTCACAGATTACCTTGTTTCCTGTATGTGTCTGATTTTGTGTGTGTGTCTGTGTGTGTATGTGTGTCTGTGTGTGTGTGTGTGTGTGTGTGTAGAACAGAGAGCACCTCACCTACTAACTAGTTCATTGTTGGTCATACAACAAGGAGCATATTACAGTAGGTGTAAAAAATTATACCATGGATTCCCAAGCTTGATGTGAAGGGGAGCTCTGCAGAACATCTAAAAGGCACTGTTCTTTGAACTGTGTAAGATACTGTAGGTATCATGGGAAACAGTACATTACCTGAAAAAAAGAAGCCAATGTTGAATTTCAAATAACGTTAGAGAGGGTATAACTTTATTAATGAACAGGAAACATGCAGGGAAGTTTTAAATGAAAAATCAAGAAAGGAAACTAAATTAGGGAGAGATAGAAAAAAAGAAGGCAGAGAAAAATATCTCATTGGGGGAAGTTAGGATAAATAATTTATTTTAACTATTAAAGATATACAATGTGAAAGATGATGAATTGGAAGGAAATCTATAAAAAAATCTCAACTAGACTTGTTACCTATAGTAACAAATCTCTAGTCTAACATAGCAGTACTGGAAGATCCAGCTACAGAAGAAAGTGGAAATGGACCAGTGGAACTGCTGCTTCCCTTTTCTACTGGCTCCAACTTCCAAGATTTGGAATTCCTTTGCAAGTGTCAGAAATGGCAACCATTCACCCTTCTTGTCTACCTCTATTCTGTGCAGATGTATATTAACAAGTGTTATTTATTGAGGACATGTTTTTTAAATCCCCCCCAAGATCAAAAGAAAAAAAAAACCAATGTGATCCGTAAAAGATATAGACTATTCAGAAAGATAAAATATAAATGAAAAAGTGTATATGAAAATTAAAGGAAGTATAAGTTCTTCAATATCATTATATATTAGGTAAATACAAAACAAGACTGCAAGTAAACACAATTATGCTGTTTTACATTTGACAATGTCAAAAGTTTAACAAGTTTTAGTGCAAAAAGATCTGTAATTTTGTGTTACATATGTAAAATTGTTAAAGCATTCTATTAAAATTTTTGACATTTCAAATATGTATTTTATAGAGAAACAAGAAATTCTACTCTAAGGCCTGAAATGCCAATGACAAGAAGCAGTGATCTTCCACTGATAATGGGCACATCTCGTACTAGATTTGGGTTCTTAACTACCATTCTGCATTAATATTAGCCAGATTATTTGACAACAAATTGAAAGGCTAGAATGGAAAATGTCAAGATGAAACTCAAGTGCCACATTTTACTGAATAAAAGCATAAGGAAAGACCAGGGACTTAGCTCAGTGGCACAAGTGCATGACTGGCAAGCCAAAGGTCATGAGTTTGAACCCTTGTAAAAAAAAAAAGCATAAGGAAATATTCTAAACATAATGGAAATATTTCAGAATGACACAAAAGAGAGACTACAGATGCTAATAGCCAGATATAAAAGAATTGAAGATTCAAAGGTAAGTGAACCATGAATTTGATTAAAAATACACCAAAATTCCTTATGGTATTCATGTAAATATTCTAAGCTTAACACAATATCGAAAATAAAACTTTATCTGAACTGTTTGAAACTTGATAATGAATGGTATACATAATCACAAATGAAAATTTAGAGGAAAGTAAAGTTTTGGCAGGAGAGGACAGTTGTGTATCAGATTTATATTAATTATTAATTTAAATTATTCATTGTCTCATGCAATCGTTCAACTTTGTATTTAACACATAGAATATTCCAAGTGTTTCCTCTGATAAGTGTGTAGATTTAGTATTGTAAACCTAGTTAGAATACGCATCCTTAGCTTTCACACTAAACTAAATATGAATGGCTTTCAAACAAAGAGAGTCAGAATTATAAGTGCAAAACTATTAATAGGTAAAGTCATCATTTTCTAAGGTGGAAACATGAGTAGAATTATTCAGCCAGGACTTACTTCATACTTGGAACTCTCCAGATGCTACATTTGCTGCCTATTACAGAGTGGTAAACAAGGATCCACTTGATAGTAGATTACATCAAAGGTGGGTTTTCTTCCTTTCTGCCTCCCAGCCCCTGATAATGTGTTTCTCTTTTCTCCTCCCTGGGTGGAAAAATGTTGGACTTGGGAAAGGTTGGCTGATTGGTATTTTTCTGTTTCCCTACCCACCTGACTTAAACGTGCTACACTGATTGGATAGTCTTCGTCCTCTGGAGTTTGATGAAACACTGGGAAACTGGGAAGAGAGACAGAGCGGCCACATTGCATTTTTTTGAAATATCTGATTGTGAGGACAAGTTAATTAAAACAAAAAGTAGTACTCATTTTAAAGAAAGATCAAAGACCATTGCACACTACAGAAAGGAGAATAGAGATTTCAGGTCAGACTTATTCTCTTCTTTCAGCTCCTCAAGATGAAAAATGTTTCTAGATAGAAGAAAAGATTAATTCCTTTCAAACTATAGCACAATTCACTGCTATGACTTCTTTTCCAGGGAGGAGCAGATCTGATGCACTGATGAACATCACCACGCCCTGTGGAGCACCTGCCTATCAAAGTTCTGCCCTTGGTTGGGAGAAAAGTAAATCATATTCACCAAAAGCAGGATCCTTCAGTTCCTTCTTAATTTACTACACACATAGAAACACATGGACACACACATATTCATAATCATATTCTACATAATGGGATCTGATTTACAGTTAACATGTAAGATACTTTGAGTAGAATAGACCCACTCTCATCAGCAGTTTTAATATTTATAAAATCTGTGTTAGTGATTTTCCATGTCTATTTTTTGCTGTTGTTGCTTCTGCTTATTTTTATTGCTTAGCTTTTCCTCCTTCATTTTTCTACAGCCTGAAAATTCATAAGTTGTGCATTCTCCATTGTCATCACAAAAGCAAAAGCCAACTGACCCAGGCATTACTCAGTACCAGGTCAATCTCGTTATGAGGTATTAAGCAAGAATCTGAGGTCAGACTTAAGAAAGTCTGTGAATTCCAGCAAAGTGGATTAATACCTGTTTATTTGGCCCATAAGAAAGCCTTTGGTCTATATCTGTGATGGCAATGGAGTTGGTTGGTTTAGATATGGGTTTTGGAGGTGATTCTATGGTTCCCAATGAAGCTTTGCACTTTGCCTGGTGAGTATCCTTGGCCAGGTGAGTTATTGGGTCCTCTGTTCACTGACCGTAACTGTGAAATGGAAATAATAGATCCACTCTGAATATATCTGGAGGTTGCATGACTTGGTATTTGAAAAGTAATTATTGTAATATAGTGCCTAACAAATAGCAATCTATAAATAAATGTTAGTTTTAATTATGTTTTCACTTTATAAATGTCTCATAGGGATCCAAGACTAATAAACAGTTAAGAGCCACTGATGTGAACACAAAGATAATTTATTCATTCCCCAAATGTGCCTCAAGTCCTTAATAGATGTAAGAATTCAGATTGAGAAAATAACTTGTATAATTCTTTTAAAGCAAGTTTCCGTCTTTCACGCCATCGCATTCCAACAACCTCCACGGAGCTGAGCATTTAAGCCACTTAAAAGACAGAGGCATCACAAGGCAAGACATGGACTATCTTACCTCCTGAAACAGAGCCATGGAAATGGCTGGGCTTCCTCCTTCCTTCGAAAGATTCAGATGGTACTTCTCAGATCCATAGATAACAGAAGAAAATCCTTCTGCCATAGCAACTTAAGAAGGTATGAAAATTGCTGATAAGAAAAATAGGTCACTTACCAAATAATTTCTACATATCTATTATGAACCATCTCTCACAAAAGTAGAGTGAGAGGTGTCTTGGTAAAGATCATTCTAGTTATTTCAGTGTTATCCCATTACACCTGTACGCACATATTTTTTCCAGCTGTACATGCACTTGCAATCAATAAAGAATAATGGTTGGTGCAGTTACAGTAAAGGTACAATTTTCCAATTATTGAGGACATGTGATGTGGGAAATGAATAATTTTATTGTCTGGTATGTATCCTGGTATAGCCTCTTTAAACACAGATGAATTCCTAGGCAAACAGCTGGTGGATGAGATGAAGAAAAGGAACCATGGAGCTACCGGTCCTATGTTATTTGCTGCCTACCTTCCACAGTTAGCAAGTAAACTGTGAAATTAACATAGTCATATATTCAACAATAAAGGGAAAGGAAGAAATAAAGGAAAAAAGGTGAAGGGGTAAGATATGAAAAAGAAAGGAAAGGAAAGGAAAGGAAAGGAAAGGTAGTGGGAGAGACAAGAAGGCAACAAAAAAGCAAAAGTAAGCAAGAAATCAGTATGTAAATAATGTACAAAAATATTAAACAAACAAAAATACACTGTGGAGTTATTTACCTTAGACTGCATTGTGGAGCAAGAGATAGATTTGTAATACATGTAAGAAAATCTAAGCACATTTATGTAGTTGTAGGTGAGAGAGGAGGCTCAGAGCGTAAACGTGCATTAATGTTTCTTTCATTTGGTTCAGAACCATCGTGCACTCTACCTCTTTGCCTTTTGCAGGTCCATAATGTTTCTTGGATGCTCTGGCAGAGGCTTTGGTCAAGTGAGGTTCATATCAATTATGTCTTCCTTCATCCGCTCCGGTTCCTTTTATCCCTAGCTTTACTTCCCCTTCTCTCTGTTGCCCCATCCTCAACTCATTGCACCCCTCTACTCTGCCACATTACCCAGAGCACTAAGGCAAGCATCAGGGTCCTTTGAGCAGAGACAAAGTGAGATTGCCCTGGGCATATCAGGGCCTGGCCTCCTTAATACATTTTACAGGAAAGAAGAGCCCCAGGAGTCACACCAGCACTGATGACAATCTGTCCTCCACAGGCTGCTCCAGCAGTGACCTTGTTGCTCTGCATTGGACATGTTTCTCCCGATGCATAACACTTGCATTTCCCAAGGGGCTGAAGGGGCTTCCCCTTCATCAGCCTTCAGGACCTCTTATACCTCAACGCAGAAGGCAAAGGTTTTCCTCGCCTTGGAAAACAGAGGCTGACTGGCTAAGGCTTCAGTGGACCCAGTGAAAAAGTAAAGATTTCATGTGAAGCAGAAAGGAGAAAGCCCGGCCAGAAGGAAGAGTCATGGCACCTCTCAGCCTGTATCGGGAGCCAAGCTGTCATCCTTCGTGCACAGCTCCACTGCAGCTTACACAGGAGCCCCTGTGGCTGCTTTGCACAGGCTCTGAGCAAGAATCTTTGTTTAGGGCCGGGGATTTAGCTCAGTGGCTTAAGCGCCTGCCTGGCAAGTGCAAGGTCATGAGTTCAATCCCTGGTACCAAAAAAAAAAAAAAAAAAAGAATGTTTGTTTAATGAAAGAAATGAGTTAAATATCTCAGAAGCATTAAACAAGTACTACCACTTCCAATAATTTCTTTGTTTCTCTTTCTCTTCTGTATTTCTTACTGCTGAATCACTAAAGATTTCTAGTATCATTTTTTAAAACTAAACCAAGGGAAAGAACCAAAATCTGTGTTCCAGCAGGAAGGCCTCCCTGGGAAACCTGCGTATGAGGGCCACTTGGGATCACAGATTCTTTTCTTCTTTTATTTCTGCATTAGTCTTCTGAGTCATCAGCCTACAAAATAAATGTTATGTCTATTATTTAATCTATCAGTGGCAAAGAACTTGTTCTACTTTTCTAATCAAAAAGATACTTAATGAGGAGAAGCACACCTAGAACAGACAGACATGCCGTTAGGGAGAGACTGTACCTGTGGTTCTGAGAATTCCAGACATGTTTATGATTCTTACAAAGAGAAGCAGTTTTCAAATCTTTACAAACTATAGTACCATACTGGTGTTTGATTCACAGTGGGTCTTTTCACCAAACATCTATATAAAAACATTTTTTTAAATAATTTTGATGCCTGGGTAAAGGTGACCCAGGAACCTTTCAAATAACCAAGCCATTCTAGAACATTACAAAACCAATGTAAGGCTTGTGTGGGCTTTGGAGACAAATTAGCCTCAGGTTTCTTATTGCAAAGAAAGTAGAATATTTAATAGTTAAATGACATAAAATTTTTTGAGAAAAAATAAAAGCATTTCTTAAATAAGGAATAGTAGAGAAATAGAATATCTACCAAGAGGGATGGTTTTGGCTATCTTATATTTGCGTCTCTTTTTTTTTTTTTTTTTTTTTGATTCTTGGTGTAGGCCAGTCTGACCTTGTTTACAAAAATTACCTGTTCTTTTGGGAACTGAAGCTAGAAACATAGAATTTCAGTCTGCTTTCTCAGTAAAATTTTGGAATCCCATTTGGGTGTTATTAGACAGTTCAGCTTTGGAGAATATGCTGAAAATATATATTCTTTAAATGTGCACATATACATTAATTCTTAAAGTCAGCAGCACAAGATGCCAGGTTACATAGTTTTTTCCACCTCTCAGGTGAAAAATACAGTTACTCTTTTAGGTCATGGACCACCCAGCATGAGGAAGTCAGAGGAACATGGTTGTAAATCCAAATGTTCCCTCAGAAACCTGTGGGGGTGTTTTCTAAGCTTCTGTTTCCTGATCTGCAACAGAAGGAAACTGCCTTTCTTGCTTGGTGGCTTTTGATGTGTGTGGAAGTGCTATTATTTTGAGCATCAAATATTAAGTCCTGAAATGCTTCTCAGACTTTGGCTAAAATAAAGTAAAATACTAAATAATCAAGAAATATTGGATTGCCTTTAACTTGAGTTGACTACTAACTCCCTCCCCATATTTCTAGGTTCTTCCCCTGCTCTTTTCATCTTTACCTCCTAGCAACTCATAAAATGTGTCTTAATGAAGGACAAGGTCACAAAGGAATCAAGCAGTTGTAACTTCTGAAAGTAAACCACATTTCTGACTTAATAACGTAAAGCCGACAATGAAAGTAATTTTCTGATACTGGAGGCCCCAAAGTCCCTATGGTTCAAGGACAACAGGATTTTACTTTACTATGATTCATTTATATATTTATACAGCTAAAAATAACTTCTTAATATTGTCTATGAGTACCAGTGTATGCACGGCTTATGCAAAATATTGAAAGCAAACTAGTTGTAGGTACATTGAAATTAAAAGAAATGTTTGAAGTTATTGGTATTACTGACAGAACATTATGAACTCTTCAGTATAGATTTAAAGTCTCCAATTTTCTCATTTCCAGTCTTTTAACATTCAAAATTGGATCATATTTTATGCTTGCAGGGTGTTTTCTCAATAAATACAGTCTTTCACATTGGTTTCTTTTTCTATTTCTGCACATCTGGTTGGTTATGTCTCCAATTAAATTGCATTCCAATTTGTCTTATAATAGTAATAATAATAAAACTTCTGCAGATCAAATAAAGTCTCCCCAAGGAGTTGTTTCTCTTATACCCTGGCTGGAGTACAGCTCATTATGAACAGTCAATAGTGATTTGGATCTACTATATTTTAGACAAAGAGCTAAAGCTCAGTTATTTTTGTTAAAGGAAGGGACTAGCAAAACTCATCATTTCAGTGTTGTTTTCCTTTCTTTATTCATTCATTTACTCAGTCATTCATTTGTTGCAAAAGCACTGAAATATTATTTTACACCCAGTTCATTTTGTCCTGTTTAGCTTACCAATGTAATCCATAGAGTCATAGGAATTATTTTGTATATGTGTAGTTGATTTTGTTGCTGTTTGCTTTTTTGTTTATAGTGAACACACAAGAATTTCTCTATCCATGTGAATGTTTCACCATTTTAATCACTCTTTACTTTGAAAAGTGTATATTCCAAACTCCCTCCATTTCTTCCTTTTGCAAAAAAAAAAAAAAAATGTATCTTGGAAGCAGGCAGCTCTTAAAAATTACTCGGTGCCAAGCAAAGAGATACTGAGTTTTAGATCTGCAAGCAAACTGATGTTGGTAAAATACTCCATCACACTGTGGGTAAATACTATGTTTGACTAGAAATAGATACAACTGGCTATCTTAAACAACGATATTTGAAAAAAGTATCTAAAATCATTTCAGTGATGAAACATGGATTAGTAGAATACACAAATATCCTATAAGAGAAGAAACACGTTGTAATAATCTGAGTATTTTAGTATTCATATAATTCTTTAAAATGGAGAATAAATATATTTTGTAAACTTAATTATCTGGTTTATCATAAGATAAACATAGCACATAAATTTTCATAAATAAGTTGCTTAAATTGACATGTGAGAGAAAATGATACAACACTAAATGAAGCAAATTTTAAGAAAATATTTGAGATTTATAGCCAATATTTTCCTCCATTTTAATATATTCATACCATTTTTTCATTCACTGTAAAAAAGGAGTGGAAAGTTCATTTGTATTTATTTTCCCTTTGGTTGGTTATGTTTTGCTAGGTATTAAGATATCTCAAACACCAGAATATCATTATCATTATCATTAAGCAGCTTATAGGGGTGTGTGTGTGTGTGTGTGTGTGTGTCTGTGTGTGTGAGTGTGTGTCTGTGTGTTGGATGGTGGAACATAGGCCCTGTGTATTGTACACAAGCTCTCTACCTCTGAGTTACATTGCTGGTAAAGATCATTAGCATAGCATTTTAAATGATGATTTATATTGACTAGATGTGTCCTATTCTAGATCAACTTAGAGTTTTGACAACTGAAAATTTTTATGATTAAAGGCTTCTGTTTAGACTTAGTGAATAATTATCTTGTATTTTCTACAATAAAATCCCAATCATTTGATCCTGTAAACCCCTAAAATATGTGTGAAGGTAAAGATGATCATCAATCATATAAGTCTAATCCTAGCTTGTGGCTTTCAGTGATACAGTTTACTAAGAATTCTATCACTGAGTACTACAAATTTATCTGTGACTGAAAGTTTGGGTGATAGGACTAATCCTAAGTTTTACAAAGATAATCCCCAAAACTATTGATGAATTTGTATACTTGGGATACTCCAAACTTTGTGAAGAAGACATAAACCCTGGTGTTTTAGAGTAGAACAGTTTTAGATGTTGCTCATCATGTCCCTTCATTTTATAAATGGGAAAATAAAGACACAATTGGAGTGACATCCCCCTAAGGCAGAAATCAAGTCAGTGTAACAGAAAAGACAATAAAATATTTTAAAGTTACAAGTTGAATGGAATACTTTGGAGCAAAAGGAAACATTTCTAGTAAGTAATGAATAACAAGACTATTTGGGTAAACTGTTGAGTTTCTAGCAAGATACAAGAAAACATGCACAGCAAACACTTGGTATTAGAGGATAAGAGGATGTTTAAGGAATAAGTATTTAGGTACATGAAATAATAGTTATAACAATGTAATGTATGATAATGAATAATCCAAACTGAACCTGAATGGGATAAGGGAAAGGAAGAGACATGATCAAAAGAACCACTTGAAAGAGTATGCTTATACTTTAAAATTTGGGTAAAAGTAAGTATTAGAGGGGACTAATTGAGCAGAGAGATATATAAGAAGCATGAATAGGAAAGATCAGCAGAAGAGAATAAGACGGGAAAGTTCTAAAGAATGAGGAAACTCAGGGACACTTCTTGCTGAATTTTTCCACTATTGCCATGGATAGAAACTGTCCACCTTTTGGATAGAAGCTGCTGAGGATGTGGATCTACCATGCCATTCTTACCATGATCAACACCTTCTGTGCACAATGATGGCCGTAGAAATGCAAAATATCAATTCTTGAGTGATTGCTTTAGTTCCTGAACGGTCTGATGGAGGTCTGAAAGAACAGGTCCAGAGTCGCAGGAACAGGTGGAAAGTTCAGGAAGCATCCACTAACATCTGGCTTCCTCTGAGGATTTGCAGACTGTGGTGAATTTCAGGCTTCTGCAGGCAACCTGTCACCACCTTCTCCCCTCAATGGAGCAGCAGACAGACCTTCTGAACTTAGCATCATCAACAGGAGTATCCTAGTCCCAAACTGGAGATAAAGCATTATTCCTGGCCTGTATACTTCCCTGATCCAGCTTTGATTGAACAAGGCCTCAGCCTACGCTGCATACTCATTTTCACTTCAGTTTCTGTTCTTATCTGTACTTTCTTTCACTGAGTTAAAAACTCACTTCTGTATAAGCTGAAAATATGACTAACTGTTAAAGAGGAAAGTTTTAGCTAAGAATGCAGAAACATGGAAGGAGGTTGTATTACGGTGCCTAAGTAATATGGGAGGAGATGCAAAGGAATGGAGAAATCTGGCATCACATGAAGAAGATGTTTAAGGAAAAGAACCCAACATTTTCACAGCAGGAGGAATTAGTGAGGTTAATGTGATAGGGCCACCAGTTGAAGAATGTTTTTCATGTGCTACACTGACCCACTTCTCTATGAGTTGGCAAATGGCTTCCTTGCCCAGGATTCTGACCTCTGTGGCTTCAGGTCATTTGGAAGGAGAGCTGAGAGTCGAATAATACAGAGGAAAAGAGGAATTCAGGATGTTTTGTTTGCTTACATTGAGGAATGGTGAACGAAAAGGAAGAGCTGGAAATCTGGCTTTGGTACAGTGCCAGTCATAGCCAGCTGTATAAGGCCTACAATAAGAGAATGAAGAGTAAAGGGCCTAATACTTTAGGATTTGCATCAAATCAGTCATGGGGTCCCCAAAACAGGTATGTGATTGTACTGAGACTTTGATGATTTTTTTCACATGTTGTTATGGTTTGTGTCTGGATGCCCCCCCCCAAAGTGTCATGCAGTCATGAAAGGTAGGCTTTTCTGAGACGGCTAAATCTCTGGTCCAATGCTGGGATTAAGATTGTGAGTGCAATACCTGTCCTAGAGTGCGTAACCTGCATGCAATACAAGGGACAGAAAGAGGCTTGTGCCTTCTCTCTCTCTCTCTTGTTGCTCTTGTAATCTTTTGCAACCTTGAACTGTTTCTCTTCTGAAACGCATCTCTCTCATGGCTACTTTGAAGCAGCTGACAGGAACTTAAGCTTCTACAAACTATTTGCTAAATAAAACTTACCCCCTTTAACTTGGACATTGTGTCTCAGCAACAAAAGGAAAACAACTAAGACATATTTCAATCATTTTTTAATGTGAATTGATGGTGAAAATGTGCTTATAATTTTATTTTCCTAATCTAGAGGACCACTCCCCCACTTCATGCTATTTGGGGTCAATATCGACCACTTGAAAGAACTTTAATGGATGTTCATTGAATTGGCATTTATGATTTTATGCATGTATTTAATTTAGTTCACTTATTTCTTAATTTATCTATCAAACATTGACTTAATATTTATAGTATGACCAAAGCACTGGGATAGATGTTGAGAATTAATGTCTGGCTATGTGCAGGACAGTTTTCAGCTTTACTCAACTTTCCATAAAGAATATATTTCTGAAAATTGATGTGGAAGTTGAGTCATGCTTAACTGATCTAACAGAACCCCATGTTAGGGAAAATCCTTTTATTAAGTGAAGAAACTCTTAAAAACAAAAATCATAATATTCTAATGTGTCTTCTCAGTAAATCTGAATTTCCATATGTCTGTTTTTCTTAAATAGAAATACCACCTGTATTTTACTCCCACTTCGTGGGGGCACTAACATTTCAATTGGTTGCAGAATCTTAAACTAATCATTTTCTTTCTCAACATTAGAAAACGTTGAATGGCCAAACACTCATCAAAAATGTCAAAAATGTTTTCATTTTTGAAAATCTACTCTAAATGCTGAAGTGGCTTGATTAGGTTAGAGTGGTTTTTATATCATTTTCTATAACCACTTAACTTAAGGGTAACTTTTAATGACATCCTACCAAGAGCTTATAGAATTTTAAAGCAATCAGTGCTTTTCCTTCCAATATAGAGAGAAGAAAATTAAACCAATTTATGCAACATATAAGGCCTTATCCTGTGTTCTATATTTATGTTATTAAGTTAAGAATATGCAATATGATTTTTTAGTTACATGATGTTGCCTTGTATTTGAAATTCACTTTAATTTTTCCCAAGTATGTTAAAAATATGATAATTTATGAAGGTTCCTGTTTCTCTATACCCTCATCAATAGTTTTTAATTTTCCTTGGATTATAGCTATTATAACAAATATGGTGGTATCTCATTGTGGTTTTAATGTGCACTCCTCTAATACCTGATAACATTGAGTCCTGATTTCAGTACTTGTTGGCTATTCATATATCTTTATTGATAATGTGAGTAGAGGATTGAGAATTAATGTCTGGTTATGTATATGATAGTTTTCAGGTTTACTCAACTTTCCATAAAGAATATGTTTCTGGAAATTGATGCAGAAGTTGAGTCATGCTTTTATTTAATCAGCATATGCCATTTTATCTAGAAAGGTTCTTATTCTTGGGGAAGTGATATAACATCAGCTTGTTATGTATTTGTTGCACTATTAAACATAATTGATGTAAGTAGTAATGGACCCACTGGAGTAGACACAGAAGTATCTTTCTAATATGTAAGACAATCTCTAAATTCTTCATTGTAAAGGTAAGAAAAAAAATGGCCAGTTCTAAGAATTTTCATAAAAACTTGTAAATTCCTGCAAGCATGTGACTAGGATTGACCTCCACTTTGCAGTCCTTTTGTGGATACTCACTCAGAGTCAACTAATGTAAAAGAAAAAAAGAAAACAAGCATACCTGGCACTACACTCAGCACCACTATCCTTCCTTCTTCCTCTCACACTCACATGCATATCAAAATAAAAACAACCTAAAATATGCACTTCTGGATTTATCACTTTGTTAAATTCTAACTGTTGGGCAGAACAGAGTGTTTCTTCCTTAATTAGAAGATAAAATTCATAGTCCTCTATACAGAAATCCCATTACACACAAAAGCTAGGTGCACATTTCCCTGGAGCACTTTGTACAAAGAGGAGAACAAAATATCAGTTGTTTGATTATACAGGACCCAACCTATCCTGACTGGTCATTTTCATTTAACATTAAATAAAACCGCGGGCTCTGCAGAGAAGCACTTTGAGACTTCACCCAGAAATCAATGTCATTTCTTATAATCTGTCGAATCTTAAAATAACAAGAGTTTTTTTTAATAAACTTTGCTTTAGAAATTGCCTAGTTCATTTTAAAACTCTAATTTCCAACAAAGCTGATGCATTCACCCTAAGTACCTCCAAGACAAACAGTGTGATTAAAAGCACATTCATAATTCAAGATGGTTAAATGCCACAGGCCAAAGAGGTAGCCAGCGTGGAGTGGGATGACATTCACCATTGATTCGGCTCCTTGCAGCCAGCTGTGTCTTTGGAGAAACAAAGAGAAGTGACCCTGACTATGTGTCCTGCTGGTGTCAAGATGTATTCTCTTCAATCTGAGAAATGGCAAGTTTGGAGCATTCTTTGAATCAAAATAAAGATGATATTACAATATTTTAAAGTGAGAGACCAGGAGTGAACTAGAAGGACAATCTTTGTCTACAGCATTACACATATATTTAGCCTCTCTAAGCCTTCCAAAGTTCTTTCAATTTTAGCATTTCATTTGAGGCAGATACTGAATGAAGTGGGGGTCATCATACACATTTTCAGTTGAAGAACCTGAAGCTAGAGGGATTTAAATGAGAATAGTTTAGTCTGGTGGTTTGAGACAGAGGTGTGGGTGCCAGACCTATTAGGGATGAGTCTCATCTCTACAGCAAACCAGAAAAGTGAACGGTAACAAATTACCCAGAGGAGTGAACTGTAACAAATCACTTAACATCTCGGATTTCTAATCTGCAGCATCTTGATTAAAAACACTCTGCCAATTGGTTGTTGTGAGGATTAAATAAAGCATTCTGTGTAATTCACTTACCTCAGTGAGCAACATACAGTAAGTACAAGGTACATTTTAGCCTGTTCCATCTGTTGTTAAGGTCATCCAAACCAAAGGCACACACTTTACGTAAAACCCACATGAAGGATCTGTCTCCCTATCTTAATCTTTTCCCTCTCAGACTATGCAGTATCCTGCATTTAAAGAAACTATTCATTCAACACAAGTACAGTGATACTTTGATATGCCCCACAAATAAGAAATATCAGGAAAAGGGGGACTGTGGATTGAAACAGGAAAGAAATATTTTTTTATCATGTTCATATTTATTGCTATTGTTTCTGATTTTTAAAAGTGTGAACAAACTGAGATAAACATTGAAGTCCAACATCAGCAAGTGAGGAAAACAAAAAGGACAGCGCATCTAGTGAAAGAAAAAAGACAGCCCAGAAAAGAACTTCAAGTGTTGCTAAGTAAAGGAGACTTGTGTGGGACTGGGAATGGTGACATGACATCGGAAGGGCTTGAGCCTGGACAGATAGGCACAGGATCCATGGTTGTAGGCCTTCCTCTCTGCGTCGGGGCCTTTTCCCCTGGTGTGCTGCCTGGCAGCAGTATGGGCTGGCTCACCTGTATGTAACCTTGTGGGCCTTGGAGAAGTTTTATTTTGCTTCCTGGAACTGACATAGAAGACAATGAAACCTGTGCCCATACCTAACTCAGTACCACTCTCTTATTCGTTCTTTAGCTAAAACTGTGTGGGTTGGGGGAAGTGGTGCTGGATATTTCCTTCCAGGAACAATTTTAAGTCTGATCCTCCCATTGCCTGCAATTCATTACTGATGGTGCTGGCCCAAGTTTTAAGGAGCAGCTGGGAAGCTGGCTCCCAAGCCTTCGGGCCACTATTGATTACACATCTTCCAGCACAACCAGATTAATGGGATTGAATACAACTATAGTAGGTTGCACTAATTAATCAGTTTTATTTTACTTTATATACTTTCAGTTGAGGCTTTTGCATTTACTATGCAAATTTATGTAAATTAAAATTCAAATACATGCAAACAGATATGCAAATATGTGTCCCTAGATTTGCTAGGGAAAAAATCTGGTAGCCCTACTGCAAGTTCCTCAAATGCAGTTGGGGGAAGGGAGAGAGAACTTGAACTACTCTTGCAGCTTGATCTGCCTTTCATTTGTTAATATATGCAAGTTGAAAATGAAAATAAAAACATGTTTTACTTCAGCTGTTCCCTATGTTATAAAATAGAAAGTGAAAAATTCTGCAACAATAACAGGAACAAAATCTGTGAGTCTCCTCACTGAGATAAGAATTTCAAAGTTTTGTTTATTCTAACATCATCTACCTTTAGGCATTGGGTCACACAAGAGTGGGTTTTTTATTTTAATTGATTGATTGGAAGCTGTAACTAACCCCAAAGGAAATGCTCTTAGAAGAAGACCTTGTAATATGAAGCATGATTAGTATAAAAACTACGTATGAATCTACAATAAAAGCTAAAAAATAGCAAGAAAATTAATAATGAAAATTATATTTAATTCACATTGAATAAATAATTTATTGAAAGGATCATTATTTCTAAATGACCTCAAATCAAGGGACAGGAATATAGTCTATAAATATGCAAATGGGATCCTGCTAAGGAAAAGGCTAGAACTTTACTTAGAATATATTGCAATGAAACAGATATTTGATATTTATAACATTGCATATATATTTTAGTTATTTGTAAGCACAGCTAATAATTGGTAAAATAATACTTTGATAGGCAATACATTGTGAAAGGGGTGCTGGCTCATGTGCCAAAAGAAATAGATTTACATCTGGTACTGCCATAGCATGTTATGACATGATTTTGGTCACAAAAAGAATGTGGCCTCGATATTCCCAATGATAAAATAATACAATAATAGTTTCCTGACTTCTTCAAAGATCACTATACCTTTCAAATACAGCACAGCAAAATACTAAATGTATGCTAACTACTTTACTGGAGTTTATCTGTGGTCGGGGCTAAGTTTTCCTTTCTGAGAAGACTTTAAGCACTAGGGACTTTATAATAGATTCAATATGATCAATTAAAGATTACAACATCTACTGAAGAAATTTGAAATCTCAAGACAGATGGTTTTGGAGTAAGTACAACTCAGAGTCATGTTGGAAAAGAGACTCACAGTGTAATAGAGTAGTGAAAGAGATTATTTTTCAGATTTATTATCATCTTCTCGTCTGTGCAATGAAAGTCTTTGGGATATGAATTAAATAGTCCTTCAGGCTCTCAAATTCTGTGATTCTATAGCTTATGAGCTCCTATCTTAAAACATAGGATCCTTCATGTTATATCCCAGGACAGTGCACACTAGGTGGTTTTTCAGGGCCTTGTCATATATCATTTTTTATAGTATTATCAATTTTTGGCACAGTGGCCTTCTTGTGTATTACTTGATGACATCATTTGGTCTGAAAATTGTCAATTTTAAAAGTATATTTATTTAACACATATTCAATTAATCTTATTGGATTCAGTATAAATAACACATGCTCACTAAAAACAAAATTTAGCACGTACTTGGGGAGAGAAGACATATCCATGTTCCCCAAATCTCAAGTTGCCCCTATTCACTAAGTCAGGCTAAAAAGGTGCTCTGAGCTCAAAGAGAACACGTTTCCAAGGGTAAGATATATAGTATTTAATTTTGTCACCACTGATCTTTGCTGAAAGCAGACTTTTCAAGGTCAGGTCCCTGCCTTAAGAATATCAACCAAAAGTACTGAAATAAGGAACAGAGTTAAAGGCTGGCATGTGTGCTTGTGATGTTTGTGAGTAATCCTTACTACACTGTAGATAAGGATAATGGACAAGTGACTGAAAATATCATGTATGACAAGGGTCATTCATGAGCAGTCTTGGCAATAATTTATTATGGCAGGCAAAGGAAAATTAGCAAACAAACATAAACTTAAATTTTGAGTTTATCATTGATAGAGAAGTACAGATAACTCTGCAATGAGCTACTGGGAGAGAAAAATCAGTGTAGTGTAGACTTTGGGTTAGTAGAAAGGTGATTTTGTGGAGACCTTTGTAAGGAATGGGAAAAGCCTACTGAGACCTTGCAAGACTGTGCTGGTTTTCTAGACATATGAGACTTAGTTGAAATTCTGAATAGGGGTGAGTGAGAAGGGGAACATGGAAAGGATAGAAGAGTCATGTTGCTTTTCCCCATGAATGCCTCAATATGGGGGCCCAGGAAAGAGGCAGGCTCTCAGGAAGTAGATGACTCTGTAAAGCAATGTGTTTTGGAAAGAGATAAAAGAGTGTCAAGCAGTTTGAGATGAGGTTTAGCAAATGAAGTTTTTGAAAGTATCTTGAAACAGACATCAGAGATGAGCCCTAGATTCAGTAGTGAGCTGGTTCTAGTGACACACGCTGTATCAAATGGATATCACCACTAAAAGTAACACTTAGAAGATCCAAAGTAGAGGAAATAGTGCTTATAAATTAGGAGTTAGGTACATTTGTTTTAAAGTGCATAAGCAGAGGGGGAAAGAGACAATGTAGGAAAAATGTTGAAAATATTGAATGGAATTTGGTGTGATTAATAGAGCTAGAAGTGATCCCTACGTTTGCATTTATTTTTTGATCACATTGACTCTACAGTTGAATAGTATTTGTACTAAGCATTGGTGCTTCAGCTTTTGTTAATGAGAAGAGAATAGAGATCTTTAATGAAGCATTCATTTCAAGAAATAGCTAAGTGAATTCCCAGCATATTCCTGAGGGATGGGAGATGTGTAGCAGGTCAAACTTAAACCTGTCATCTTATTGCTTTCACAGATGATTCAGTTTCAGCACAATAGGACCTATCATGTTGAATTAACATTAACTTGCATTCCTTTGCTTTGTATTTATTTAAATGACTCATTTTGATTTTATAATCGAATATGAGCAAAATGTATAAGAAAATTGGAAGCAGTTTTAGTATTACAATATATATGGATATATACATATATTGTTTTTAATAAATCTACAGTTTTATATACTTTATATATACTTTTTAGTTTATGTTTATTTTTCTATATACATTTACTTATATTTTTCTATATTTAGTATAATTTTTCTATTTGTTTAATATTTTACATGTATTTTTTAAATATACTTTTAGTTTTCTTCTTAAAAAGATAACTTGAATTGGATAGATATATCAAAAACTGGTATGATCCTGTCCTGTGAATATATGAAATGTGGATAGATCCATTTTGCATACACTCTGAGTATAAAAATACTACAGCTTTTGAAGATTTTTCTGTGGAAAAACATACAAAATATCTGATTAAATCATTGTTATTACCTTCATCTCTTTTTTTAAAGAAATGTGGCTACTTAAGCAAATTAAAATTCTGTGCATGAGTTTCCTGCTTTTCTGCTGGGCTGTGCTTGTCTCTAGAGTACACTTCCCTACCCTAAGAGTCACGCTGTGACCACTACGATTTGCAGCTCCTGTTCACTTGAAATTTATAGTCATAGAAGAAGAAGTTCCAGGACTGAAATATGGATGTATAAGCAGCTTGAAGTGTCCTCATGAACACAATCTCTCAGTAGGTACGTCAGTGTACGAATGAAGCAGAAGTAATTTACATAGCATACTGAGTATGGTTTGGCCAGTGAGCTGCTTGCAAATATATAGAACACCATTCATATTAGTTTAAAGGCTTGCCTTGTGTGGGACATGACACAAAGGAAGAGATCAGACCCACTTTATGTAGCTTGTTTTGCGAGTGCTTCCCACCGTTTTTATATCACATTTATTGGTCATGTTCCCCCAAATGCTTTTCTTTCCACAAGACTCACACATTTTAAAGACTCACTTATTTTCTGCATCAGCAAGTCTGGCCTTGTATGATACTTAACACTGTTTGTAAGTTTGGTCATCAACTCATCCATCCAGCAGAGGGGAAGTCCAACACCCTGAAATTTCCAGCACAAGGTTGGTTTTCCACCTGTAGTGGGCAAATGAGTTGAATCAAGGGTGTTCTTTAGATGCTTACAATTCATGCACACATACGTATACTTTATAAGGAAAGCTATATGTGTATACTTATATCAATTGATAAATAAATGCTTATTAAGAAAATATCCTTGAGAAACAGAAACATTTCACATTGCTTTTAACCACTCAGATTATTTCTTCTACAGGCATTAATGAATATTCTAGTTCCTCTATGCTATAAGAAGTGTTACTAAAAAACAAATTCTATTGATTTTTCTTGGGTAAGGAGGAAGTGTTTATTCACTGTGTAAGATTTCCTTAATTTTTATCCAAAGTCAGCACTGTTCACTTCAGTGAAAATTCTGATCTTGGCTAAGACCAAGAATATTTAAAATAATGAATAAAAAATGTGGTGGCAAAGTAGGAAAAGGAAGAAAAAAACAGAAGAGGAAGAAGAAGGACAAGGACAGGGAGAAGAAGAAGAAGAAGAAGAAGAAGAAGAAGAAGAAGAAGAAGAAGAAGAAGAAGAAGAAGAAGAAGAAGAAGAAGAAGAAGAAGGAGGAAAAGGAGGAGGAGGAGGAGGAGGAGGAGGAGGAGAGGGAGAGGGAGAGGGAGAGGCAGAGGGAGGAGGAGAAGGAGGAGGAAGAGGAAGAGGAAGAGGAGAAGGAACAGGAGGAAGAAGAGTAGAAGGAGAAAAAGAGAAGAGGATGAAGAAAAAGAGGAAAAATATGAGCTCAACACCATAGTAAAGTCTGAGAATTTTCCACTTATACATTATTATATTTTAGTTTTATATATTTTATAATGTTTCAGATATCTCTTTTCATTAGGTTAACTGTCATTACATTAAGAAAGTTGATATCCAATAAAACAATTAGAAACTGCACTTACAAATTAATGTCTAATGTTTTCTACAGATTACAGTAAAATGTGGCATGCTTCTATTTTAGTCTGTGCAGGCTGCCATAAAAAAATGCCTATCAATTGAGTGTATTAAATGCTAGAAATTTATTTTTCTCATACTTCTGGAATCTTGGATGTCCAAGATTAAGGTGCTGGCCAATTTAGAACCAGCTGAGGCCTCTCTTCCTGGCATATATGACTGTCTTCCTGATATATACACCCATGGTAGGAAATGAGTACAGTGGTTTCCCTTCTACTTCTGTTACAGACACAAATCCTCAGATAAGAATCTCTTCCTCATGACTTCATTTAAACTTTATCACTTTCTCACAGAATCTACCTAGAAATACATTCACTCTGAGGGATTTAATATAGTACCCTAGGGGACATGAATATTCAGTCCATAGCATTCTGTCTTATCAAACTCTTCTCAATAAAAATTCTAATTACAAGGATCAGATGACCAGGGAGATGATCATTCATGTTGCTAATTTAACTCAGGTTGCTCTCTAAGTAATATGCTCCCTGAAGATTCTATACAGTGGAAATATGGACAATCAGTACAATCTGGTGACCACAAGCCTGCTTAGACTTCAGATACAGTTCTGCCTCCAACCTTCTTGGTGACCATAAGGATGTTTTCATCCTCCCTGTGTCTTACTATTCTTATCGGAAACATAGAGACATTTCCATATTTTAATGACCAGGTATGGAGAAGTAGAAAATAGTGAGTAGAAGGAAAGGGGAATTTTCTCTCTTAATGTGTGTATGTGGTCAGCATGAGAATATGGTAGAGTGGAAAGTTGTCTATACCATACCAGTGTTTGCACTACCTACATGCTCATACTTGCGGCAGAAAACATGGCATTATCAATGTTTTTCCTTGCACTACGGTTAAATAGCTATATTCACAAGATAGTAGCATTCTAATGTTCAGTTTTTATTCTCAAAACTCGGAAAGGCAATGTAGGGTTTGACTCTGTATATTGTAAGGGATCATTTATCTGGTTGAAAATGGAAAGAACAAAGACAAAAAAGAGAAGATTGAGAAAAATAATTTTGAGGATAGAGTAGATTTCATGAACATCAATATTTCTAATGTTTACTTTTTAATGTTTAGAAGACACACACGGGTGAAGAAATTTTAAGATTTGCATCAAAATGTAAACTGATTTCCCTTGAACTTATGTTTTCATATTTAGTGAATTTTAAGGAAACAAAGATAACTGTCTTAAAATCCCCTACTTTTTCCCATGAGAAAACTTCACTGAAACTGATAGCACAAATAAAGGTGGAAGATAAAGGCTCTATTTCCTAGAGAGGTGCTTAATTTCTTATAGGATGTCCCAAGGTCGTCTGAGATCCTAGGCCTCACTGACCTAGCACAAATCCAGTGGGTATGGCAAAAGTAGTTTGTCTCACTCAAAGAAACAATGACAGGGTCCACCCTGGGATGTCATGTGAGGCTCAGTGCTTTTAGGCGGCCAGGTAATTGGGAAGTGTATTTATGAACAGTGCTCCTCAGGCATGACGCAATACCAACGGTTATTTCACTCAACTCATTAGGTAGCACATTTGAGGAGGCTCTGCTCTCATGCAGTTACATTTTAGTGAAGGAACTGAATATATTTTTAAATACCATAATTTTAGCGAGAGATGACAAAAGAATTAAACACAATCATTTAATAAAAGCAATTAGCAGGATACATGACTTGATATATGAAGAACAGAAAAGATGGAAAAAAATGAATACCACTGGAAAGAGTAGCAAGTACAGCCCGCTGGAGGACTTGAAGGGTGCTGACAAAGCTGAAGAACCAAAAGTCACAGTGGAACTGGCAGGTGGTAAGGAAGAGACTTCTGCAAAAAGATATTGCATAAATAAGTAAGCCCAAACTATGAATCTTAAAGGCCATAATACAGAAAGACATTGTTTAAAAATGAAATCTGTCTCCCTTTCACCCTCCCTCCCTCCTCCTGTTTCCTCTTTCTCTCTTTTCTGTCTCCTTTTTGTCCTTCTCTCTGTCTCTGTCTGTCTCTCTGTGTCTGTCTCTGTCTTTCTCTTTCTCATAACTCACTTGGCAGTACTGAGAACTGAACCCAGAGATGCTCTACCTGCTCTATTACTAAAGTCTGAACTATATCACTATGATTCCTGATACCTGTGGTTCTTTTTTCCTTATAGTTTTTTTTTTCCTGATTGTTTGGTAGTTTTCTTTTTTAGAAAGGACCTCATCCAGTTATGTTGCCCCAAGAAGACTCACGTTTAACATCTTCCAAAATGTTGGGATTAAAGACATGTGCCACCATGCCCAGAGAGAATTCATTTCATTTCTGTTAAAGGAAGTAATGTAATATGATTTATTTTTACGTAAATCGGTTTGGCTTCTGGTTGCAAATTCACTACAAATGTTTGGTAGCGAATGAAGAGATAAAAGTGATGATGCTACTGTAACAACTCTAGACAATTTGTGGTGGTGGCCTGGAAACAGAGAAAGATTCTGGAGGCTGAGGAAGCAAGAATCAAAAGTGACTTAAAAGTTTTTTAAACTAGACCCATTGAATGAATAGGATATGGCTGATTAAGATAGAAAAGACTCATGCTGCAGCAGGATTGGGGATGCATAGAAAGTAAAATACTTTGGAGAGGGTAAAGGTAGACAAGAAATAGTTGGAAATGAGCTAGATATTGGTGTTATGACTTAATGCCAAAAATTATTGCATAATGAGCTTTATAGCTCATACATAGCTATGAATTCAAATTCAAAATAAAGGACACTAGTAGTTTGTTGCTTTAGGAAACTTATTTATCTCATTTTATATCTTTTATGGAAACTGATTAAAAACATCTACTACATATGAAACTTTATTAAATGAGGTATGTAGGTTCATACAGCAATGTTTTGGAAAATAATGAAATATTACAATTTCCATTTCCATTTTCATGTAGATAAAATCTCCTGAAAAAAAAATCCTACCTCAAACAACTGAAATTTGTTAGTAAAATATAGTATAGATCTCTTGAAATGCAGTTACAACAAAATGAAAACTGAATTCTAGTGAAGTATGTTTGCTCCTAAAGAAGGTTGTGAACAGAGCAGGAAGATGTTACCTCGCATCTCTGGACAAGGCAGTCTAATAGGAGCTTTCTGTGTTAGGCACAGATACCACATACAGGAATAGACAGTCAGCAATGTCTCTCAGTTTCAATTTAATGATGGATTGAAGAAGGGAGAAAACAAAACAAAACAAAACTATCCTTTGTTAACTGTGTCAACCCTTATGAGAGCTGGTAGATTGTAATATAATATGCTATTCCTGTTTCTTCTAAAATACTTCAACTTAGATTTTTTGTTAAAGTTATACTTGGTCAACTAGCAGAGCAACAGTGAATCTTCTGTGAGAGCACATGAGTTTAGTCAACCTCAGGGATTCCTACAGTTATACACTTTCAGTCAGAACATCCTAATAAATGGTAACTGTTACTATTATTATGATTATGATAATGAGAAAAGACCTGTCCAAACTCAGCCATAGAATTGTAATACACACACAAAACTGATCTGAGTGATGTCTCTTTAGTACCTTAAATGGAACATGATTGAAATCTGATCCATGAGGCTTCCTTTTACCTCATCCATTAGCTCTTTCTCTCTGTGAGTTCTGCCTGCAACCAGCAAATAATACAAGCTAGAAAACTCAGGCTTTGAGCTAATGTGGTACCCTTGCCCCACTCCCTCCAAGCAGGTTTTAAAAGATTCTCTTCAAAATATATAATTTCTGTAGTTGTCTCACTGCTGTCATATATTAATCATGTAGGACCTGGCTCATAACAAATTTCTAAGAAGTAATTGTTAAGGAAATTCTTCCTTTTCAAAATTGTTTTAATGATTTCAGTCTTTTGGATTTTCATATCAATTTTAGGAAAACTTTTCAATTAAAAAAACTGGAATTTTCATCAGTTAGATCATTAGATCAATTTTTAGAAAATTATTATCTTAAAGTGTTTCACCTTAAGATGTTTCTTGAAATCTTTAATTTCTCTGTAATATTTTCTAGTTTTTTGTAGATAGATCTTGTAAATTTTGTGGTGAGATTTATCACCATTTCATACTTTAATACTCTTATAAATGATGTGTTTTGATTTTTGCTTGTCACTATGAAGTGGACATATAGTTGTTTTTCAATAGACATTGATTTAAAAAAGAGAAAAGAGAAAATTGTTGAGATGTACAAGATGAAAAGCTAAACAAAGCCGAAAGTAAGAGTCGCCTTGGAGAAATCCGGTCACCAAAATAGATTCAATGAATAACCCAGACATAGGTTTCTTCACAGAACTATATGCTAGCTCCAAAGTTAAAATAAGATGAAGAAGAAATTTGATTTTTTGCCCTTAAATATTCATAAAACCCAAGATAGTGACTGACTAGATCCCCTAAACTCTTCAGAGATTCACTTTTCAACTCTTCTTTCGCTTACAGTTTGCCATTGATATTCTCTTATTTTGGAAGCAGCAGCTTCTGTCAGGCACTACGTGAGTTATGGTCTGCCTTTTATGGACTCATTTATAGAAAGAAAGCCCCTTGAGGCAAGAACTTTGTTGTTATTCAGCTTCATTCACACTAAACCATTTGTTCTGAGGAGAGAGCACTCTACCTTACAAAGAGTAAAAAATAAATGAATAAAAAAATCAGGTCACCTTAGCTAATTCATCTAATTGTTTCCATTAATAATTAATTTTAATTTTGTTTAATTAAAGTTATAAAGAGGCCTCAGATGAAGACATAATGTGATTCGTTCACATCGAAGAAGCTTCCAGCAAGACAGACACCTAAGATGCTCAGTTATTTCCTCAGAACTAGATCCCACAAATTTACCCTTCCTTTGTGAATTCCTTTGGTGATGATATTAAGGTATACTTAATTTTATGACTACATCATGAAAGTTTTAGACTTTTTGAATTCAAGAAGCTCAAAAATAAAATATTGACTTCACTTAAAATGAAAAGATTCCCTCACCCCCATATACACATTTGGACCTTTATCAATATTTCCCAATGTCTGTATCTAGTTAGAATGAGGTCTCATACCATGGCCTAATTGGCCTAAGAACCTGGGTAAGAAGTGTATCCAAACACTAATAACATTTTCTATTTCATCTGAGATGTATATACCCTTATTTGTTTATTTTTCCCATTACATGGTTTCTTGAGTCTATATGTGGTATCTTTATACCACTGTTTGTTAATTCTATACAACAAAAATACTCTTACATTTATTATGATGTTATCCTTGAAGGTGAAACAAGCAATGATCTTTATTTCACTATTTTTAAATATGTCTTCCAACGGATTGGTCTTGTCTGATATCATGAGTTGTTTTAGGGACATTGTAATGGTAGCCAGATATAGTTCAGACTTTAATCTCAGCACTCTGGGAGGCTGAAGGAAGAAGAGTCTTGAGTTTGAGCTCAAACTGAGCAACCAAATGATTTAGTAAGATCCTATCTCACAATTAAAACCGAAAGGGGCTCGAGATGTTGCTCAGTGACTCACACCAAGAAGTGTGTGAAACAGAAGCAAAATCTGTGCTGGCAGCTGAATTAATTATCTGAGTGGTCTGTGGTACGACTTTTGGTTTTAGGTGCAGAATTGAGTCTCATTCTTCCTCAGTTGAGCTTCAGTCCAAAGAAATTATTTCCAAGGTGCATTTTGCTTATTCCCAATTCCAGAGTTCCTATTTGCCTTCTTTTTCTGTTACCAAGTTGTCTGCAATCATGGGTACTAAATTGTTCTCATGGCCAAATGATCATCCTTACCAATCCTTTAACTCATCAATACCAAAAAATATGCAGGCACCATTCCCATCCAGAGATACAGCATCAAGAATGCAGACACATATTATCTATCTATCTATATCCTTCTCACTGAATTACATTTCCAGAACTTTTTTAATTCTTTGTTTTGAGGCAAGGTCTAAGTCTCTAAGTATAAGCCTCAGATTTCCCTTTCATCCCGCAGATACAGAAATAGAATAAAGGAGTCCATATCCGGTTATTCATACAACATAGATTCAGAAAACTTAAGTAGCTGAGACATAAAATTGCATAGAATTTTTTCTTAGTGAGACAGGCTAACTTCAACTGTCTAGACAGACTCACTTCATTTGTTTATGTGTTGGTTTCCAGTTGAGCAGAAATACACACTAGTAGGGGCTCTGAAGTGTGGCATAAGATGAGTCCAACTTGGTATTATCAGTCTTCTATCTGTGGTAGTAGACTGTGCAGCTTTTCTTTCTGTCTCTTATTTAATTTTTGAAGACCATAGAAAGGAAAAAAAAACCAGAAATTTAAAGTAGATGACCTCTAAGGTCTATTCCAACCCTAATATTCTTTGATCCAATGAGAAATGCTTTCTGTTCCCTATAGAATGAGAGACACAATCTTTGAGAGACTCTAAATGGGTCTGAAAGCAGTCTTGGGAAATAGAGTCGGTATATTGGAAGTCCTGCCTGAGGGCAGAGCAGATCTTTTACATCTGAAAAAGGTGATTTTGGTGTAATGGACCCCTGAAGCACGCACAGTCACCATACACAGGGCATTCTGTCCATTTGGCAACTCACCTTGTTTTAAGAGAAAATGATTCCAGAAGTGTTCTCTTTGTACTAAAATTCTTTTTATAAATCCTCTGATTTTTCAAACTTTGCCCTTTAAAGGAAGCAAAAATAAAACAAAGAACCATAACAGCTGTTTGCAGAGTTGCAAACTCTGGACAGCCAGGCCCTTTTCAAATGCTCTCCAACTCTCTGCTGATTTCCCGGTAGACTTGATCTTAATCACAAGGCTGATTTGGCACAGTGGGTCCTGGATAAAGAGCAAATCGAATGCAGTGTATGAAAAGAAGCAGCACTCTGTACATCTGCACAGCACCAACTTCTTCATTGTTGGACCTATTTCAACATATTTAATTCTCTGCTTTTTCAGTCCTGTATCTTGAATTAATTTCAAAAGATTGGTATAGAAATTTATTAAGAATTAGGAGCAGAAACTTGGGAAGATAAGGTAAGTGATGTGCCTCCTGCCTTCAAAATGAGCATAGCCTGTTGGGAGAAACAACTTTAGTACAATAACTAGACTATAGGGTCACATATGCAGTGTTAGATACATAACTCACATTGCTATGGGAATGCAAAAGGAGAAATTCTGTTTTCCTGAGGGTAGAAAAAGTTGCACTCAGGTTCATGAAACCTAGAGAAAAACAAATGATATTTGATCTCAAGCTATTGATGTGAATTTGGTGAATCAGTCATTAAGTAAATGATATTGAATACCTGTTGAACACTCAACCTAGTTTCTGAAATAAATCTTAGCCCAAGTCCCTCACATAATAAGTGGTAGAGGTAATTTATAAATAAGCATCAAATTCTAAACAGTGTAGCAACTGAAAATCAGGAGTTTAGGCTAAAAGAAAGTATTTTAGCTGGGGAGTTTAGACATTACTTAATGACAGAGTCAATGAAACAGAAGAGACAACAAGAATTGATACCAACTGCATACTTAATGTGCAGATAAGTGGGTAGGTGCAGAGTAGGTATGAGAGAAATCATGTCCCAGGTACAGTGATAAGATTTGACTATCTGAGGCAGAGGCCTATGCTGCGGGAGAGGTTGAACACAGAAAGATGAAATAAAAAGAGTCTGAAGTTGAATTTCTTTAAGACGCACTGAAAGCTCTTGAATGGTAGTAATATGTTATACAGGGATCTTCTAGCAGCCGTGTAGAGGAAGCATTTGAGAAGTCGGAGTCTGTGGTAGGTCAGATGTATAGCAGTAATCCAGAAATGGAAATTCAAGATCTTTTGGACATAGATGTGATAAAGATAAAGAGAGGTCTTGTTTGCATGGTCCTTATTTGCCTCAAATGAAATTTAGGTGACTTTTGGCTAGGAATATGAATACTAAAATATTTTTATCCCCGCCACCTGCTTCTCTTTGCAAGTTTACAGCAATGAAAGATGACATATAAAAGACAACTCTGAAAGAGATGAACAGCACAATTTTTTATCAAGGTCTTTTCTTGGGCTTTAACATGGTAAAAGAGAGTTATAAAAGTTGAAGTTATCACAGGAAGAAAAGAGTAGTAACTTAAAACAATATGTTAAAAATTAACAATGTAAGTTGGGGCTGGGGATTTAGCTCAGCGGCATAAGCGCCTGCCTTGCAAGCAGGCAGTTGTGAGTTCGATCCCTGGTACCGATAAAAAAAACAAAAACAAAAAAAGAAAACAAACAAAAAAAAACAATGTAAGTTAACGTGCTGATCTTCAGGAAAGTGGTATTTGATGAATAATGTTCTATTCACATACAAAAGCCAAATATACTGTTTAACGCACAGTAGGCCTGACCTGGTCACTCACATGGGAGAAGCAGCTCAGCAAGAGAGTGTGTTGTTAGGGATACAGTTTGAAAACAGGTTTCCCACATGAGACTGCTAATAAGTGAAGATGTTAATAGTAACTAATTTAGAAGATGTTGCAAAGGCTCATATATGAGAAGAACTGGAAACATACCAAGTGTGTGAAAGTCTCTCAAATGATAGGTGCTATACATTTTTCTTATCTATAGGAGGCATTATCAAATGTTGTGGTGATTCACTGTAAGCTTTTATCTCCCTACATGTACTTTGACTATCATTAAAAACAAAGTAATATTGTCGAGCATCCAGTTTTTGCCAGGTACTTTTTGTATGTCATTTGTTTTCTTTCATATTATCCTGTAAGATTCCTTGTTCCTGTAATTTAGTGGGGTCTTAGGGATTTTAAATACATTAGAGTTGGAATAGGGTTCTGAGAACACTTCTAGAATATTCAAAGGACCACATGTTACTACTTTATTAAAAGGAAATCTGTATCCAGAGAAGACACCCACAATCTGCCTTCATTGTTATCAGAGATTTGAGAAAGCTGCACTAACATCAACTAGAGTATATTCTTTAACCATTTCAGGACATACTCAAGAGTAAAAGACATTAAAAGAAAAGGACAGTAAGACAGGGTGTCTATGTATTCAATAATTGAAAAAAAACAGTTTATCACAGGAATTGGACATTGGACTAACTGGTCCAGAGGAACTCAGTGTCAAATGCCAATACTACTCATTTCTTTGTAGACAGTTTATCTCTTTCCCAAGAGAGACAAGGATTTCCCTCATTATCTCTTTGGGGGATCCTATAATTAAATTAAGTGGGCATTTTCAAGGGAAGATGTGATATTCTTTGATAACACATGTCTATAAAATGATGAATGGGCAAACAAAAGATGGTATATCCATACAAAAGAATACTATCGAGCCATAAAATGGAATAAAGTAGCTATTTGTGCTACAATAAGAATGAACCTTAAAAACATGCTAATTTAAAGAAGTCAATCACGAATGCTTATATCTTTTGTGATTATTTCTATATGAATTTATCAAACTAAGAAATTCTATAGAAATAGAAGTAGATTAGTGTTTGCCTAGACATGAAGATGGAAAGGATGGAGTTATAAAACCTTTGTACCATGCAGAAGATGTTGAGAGGCATTCAGAGATGGAGAAAAATCAATGTATTCATATTTAACTTATATTTGTGAATAATCTTCTGGATCCCCATTAAAGTCAGGGCTGTGTGGTCATTATCACTGTGGATAATCTCCTTTTTTGAGGAGCACTTTCACAATATCTATGTATGTTTAGACTTACATTATTTTGGTGAGGATTAGGAGATGATAGCTAAAGTAGTATTTCTTTATTACATAATGAACATTGTACAAGAGTGATCTTGGTGATGAATTCACAACTCTGAAACTATATGAAGACTCATAGAATTTTACTTTAAATGCCCGAATGCATGATCATTTTATGTAAATTATATTTCAATACATGGGTGAGCAAATCTGCAGCTGTCTTTTACTGAGTATTCACTGTACACCAAACACTCCATGGGGGAAAGGTGGCAGGGATGAAAAGTGTTCCAAGGAAGAGGGGCAAAGTAAAGAATGAACCCAGTGCTACTACTTTACACAAGTGTGGCAGAAGGTGAGATTAGTAGGTGTATTCTTAATAAAGCTGTCCCAAGAGGAGAGAAAAGGAGGAAAACGTAGTCTGTTTGTTATGCCTTATGACCCAACAGCCTCACGTAGTTTATTTTCATGTTCTTTTCATCTCTCTTTTTAAATCTATTCCTAGTGTTAGATGTGCTGTAAAATGCTCTTATTTTAAATCAATGTATTCTTTAAAAATGTTGATGACAACCAGACTGTGTTGTCATCCTTGTCTCCTTCCACTTTTCACCCCAATCCTGCTTCATGACTTCATCTGGCTCCCAGGCCACTAATTTCTTGAATGGCCTTGTTGACACTTCAAATTATCTACATCTCTGCTGTCTCCCATATATTTCTTAGCCAATGTATGCACACTTAGCTCTTTTAATCTCCCTCATAAGTAAATTCTTCAGGCCTTTAATCACCCCCACTTCTCTTCTCTGAATCCTTTCCAATGTGTTGACATCTTTCTGGCACAATGGTGTCCACAGCCATATGCCTTTGGCACTCATCTCCCTTGGCCTCCAACCAGAAATGGAACTTGGCCGACGTCAGAACAGAGAGTAAGGCATATTTATTTGATTTAGCTTCTGATTATGTTCACTTCTTGGGATGACGGTTGATTACTAGTGATGGGTTTGGCCAGGCATTGAGATTCAGGGTGCATTGGTGGTGGTAAAGGATTATGTGTAGAAACTGACAGCTTATAACTTGTGTTTCTCTCAGGAATGATCTTTTTCTAAAATAGATGACAGTGGCAGTTTTGAGAAATGGTCATATTTTAGGTTATCATCCTAAACGTTGTTTTATTCTTTAGCTTGATTCTTTAGCTTGAATTTCAAAATCTGATTTAATTTTCAGCAATTTCAGAATTTTAGGATTACATAACCTTAAGATGTTTATAGGGCAGAAAAGACTTTAACAGAAGAATTAAAGGAGGTACAGGTTTTGAAAATAGAAAAATTTCCATAATTTCTAGGTTAACTCTAGACTCCATGTTAAATTGTAAAGCATACCCCTTGAGAAAAATTCAATTTATTTGTATTTAATAACTACCTTTTGGATATCTATCACATTACTGACTGTACTTTCAGTTTGGTGGAATTTTTCCATTTTTTGGATTTTCACAATATCTAAAATTTTGTGGAATCTGACTTATATTTTTATACCTAGAAATATGATTTATTTGATGATAAGTACTATTCTAAACTTCTTTGGCAAAAAAAAAATCTGCAAGCTGCAAGTGAGGTACATGAGAGAGTAACTGTAACATGCTTAAAATTTAAGAAGTTTGAGACCAAGTTCATTTATGTATTCAATCAATATTAATTCAGGCCCCTCAATATGCCTAGCAATATGTTAAACTGTGAGGCTATCATATCTACATGATATATTCTGACAATAAAAATCAAACATTATAAATGTAATCATGGAGAGATTGTTGCATGGAGCAGTAAGAATGGAAAAATTCCCTGTGTCACAGGAAAACAATCAGTAGTGGGTTTCTTTACATGTGAGAGAAAGACTCCTGTGTCACTCTCGGTGTATCACTGATGGTGGTCAGTGGCACAAGCTTCCACGTAAAGGACTGCATGCCATTTAGACCAGAATGGAACGGTGTTCTTTTAGTATAATATGGCATAATTAGCAGCATTGGCAAGCTAAATCCTGTCTCTGACAGTGACATCAAGTGAGCATATTGCATTTGCTCAAGTGGGATATATTAATCTTGCCAGTGTACAAGGCAGATGTTCAGTCTAGGGTTGAAGAAAGTAAGGAAAAAGAACTTGCTACTAGTGACAAACTTGTGAGAAATCCAGCTGGAAGTGATAGAGTGTAGACAGATGGACATTCCCATGAGTAAGGAGACATGGAAATATCTTTTAGCGGTCATCAGAAAATCTGAAGTCAGGGGTTAGACTTTATAGGGAAATAAATGAAATAGCTATAGGGGAAAATAAAGATTGCCCCTTTCTCCTTTAAAAGTACTGTAGACAATAGGTACTCAGAAGTAAGTATCCAGTCGGAAATAAACTGTGCTCAGATAGTAACCTCTTGGGCTTTTAAAATATAACTTCTTCAATATGCTGAGCACTATCCAAAGGGAACTTGAGTTAACCTGGATGTTTTCTCTAACTATTATTCTTTTCTTGCTGCAGGGCATCTCTTGGGCTCACAAGTTTTGGATTTTTGGGAGAATATTAAAGATGTTCTGAGATTGTCTCGTCTACCAGAAGTCTAGTGCTACATACTTTTCTGGAAACGTAGCCAATATTGGCCACCCAATGATTCTTTGGCTATCTCCTTAGCATCCATCAACCTAGTCCCGAAGATGTCAAGGCATGACTTTTTTGAAAGTTCAGAGTGCCCCATCCAAGGAATTGCAGTATAGCAAGGACAAGAGTTAAAATTGTAGTTAACTTAGTCTTTCCATTAATCTTTCTCTCATAAGTTACCTAAAGGCATAATCTTTTGGAAAGTGTTGAATGTCGAGTGTTACCTTCACTCTCAACTTAGTTATCTTTCCTTTAATGTACAGACTAGTTCATGTGAACCACCACATCATGTTTCCCCTCTGCAAAGAGAAACACCAAATTCTTTCTACCCTCCACCATCAGAAAAGCACATGACCCAGAAGAGCACATATCCATCCTGCTTCCTCTGTAATCCCCCCTATGCCGGCAAAAAAACCCAAAAATCAAAAGCAACAACAAAAAACCCATGGGAGAATGTGATGCCGGGTAGTGGGGCCCCATAGCAAACTTGAGTTCAAGGTCCATTGTCCACTTGCAGTCTGAGAGCCTCAGTTCCCTCATCAGTAAAATGAAACAATAGTCTTTATTACCTAAAATTGAAGAGAGGCTCACGAGTTCATAAACGCAAAGGAGTTGTCACCTAACTTTGCACTGTTATATACTTTCAGTTCATCAGAGTAGTTATGTTCTTTCAAACAGTTCTCTGACATGCACTGATCTCTAAGTAATAAGACTCCTTAGTTTTCAGTAGTGTATACAATATGCTATAGGGCCCTACTGCTTTTCTTCCAGGATAACTGTTAAGCAGTCATTTCAACGTAATTTTTCCTAGTAACAATATTTTCCATATGGGTCATATTAGAGATGTGATTTTTTTTATTAGGAGGAGCATACATTGCCCTCTAAAGACAGTGAATACGTTGTATTTGTTTCCTTCTGTTCACCTAAGGCCTGAGTCAGTAGCATCAGCGAGCTAAATGCTCAAATGTACCTTCAAAACATCCTTTCAACTTTTAGTGCTTTGGCTTTTTTTCAGTTTGGTTCTGGATCTCATTAAATTATCCTGCCTCAGTTTCTTCTTGTGATTAAAGTGTATACAATGATTCATCTTGGTCTTTGAGTAGGTTTGAATTTCCTATTCTTCCAGTTCTTCATTACTCAACCATCATTCTATACTATAATCTAGGAGTCTATGGATTCTACTGACTTTTTATGGATTAACCCACAGATTTTTTACCAGACTGATATCAAGCATTACCTTTCAGATTTTGTCTCTGTATCTTTCTATAGCAGTTGGACTGTTTACATGAATAATTAGGCTTCTAGATTCCTCCTAGGAATACTGATTACTGTGCCATCCATAAAACTACTCCAGAATTCTTGGACTTACATCAACAATATGGCTGCAGTCCTATCCAGGATCAGCCCTTCAGATAATCCTCTTTGTAAACTCAGAGTGATACATATTTGAAATTCAAGGACTGATAAAACAAAACTCAGTCGAGAGTAAAAGGATGGCTGACTGTGGCAAATTAGGTACAAGATAACCTGAATATATTTTAATACTGATTTTGTTGTGGCCACTAACTGAGATTCTTCTAGTTTAAGAGCCTAACAAACCCAGATACTGACAAGAATTGTTCAACTGTTCTGTATTACTATTATTTATTATGGAATTCATTGCATCCCTCTGAGGCAAAGAGAAATTTATGCACATCTTTATTTTTCAGGGTCAGGATTGAGTCATTTGATGGATAAATTCACGTTAGAATCCCACTATTCTTTCATCCCTAATACCAAAATAGGATTCCATGTAAAATTAATTGAAAATGACAAAAACCTACAAATTTGTAAATTCTCTATATGTGCAGGGTATTGCACAGTTTACAAATTGCTTCCATGGACAATACCTTATTTGAGCTTCACAAAAATCCTTGTGTGGGGGATTTAATGTCCCCATTTTTCAGGTGAAGACAGTTTCAAATTGGTTTTTATGATTTACCCAAGATCATTCAGAAGTGAATTTATCCCTTTTCACATCTACCATTTACAGTAGGTTTTAAGCTAGACATAGAATATAGTTTTTAATTAAAAATAGAATCAATTCAAAGAATATTAATTAGTGGTACCAGTGTCTTCACTCTCATATATCAGCACCCCAGTTTGCACTTTATTGTTACTTGCTTTCCTCTTCAATATTGCCTACCTATAAGATTGCTTGGAACTCTCATTAGTATCTCATCTAAGTCAAATGATTTGTGAATATTGAACTTCAAAAGAAATATCCCTTTACCTGACTTTAAATCGATAGTTGTGCTGTCTCACTTTTTCATTATTTCCCTAGTGTCCAAATTCTCTCTCTTTATTTTTCTAGTTAAAAACCAATTTAAAAAGCATTTCAATAACTCTGCCATTATAGAATTCTTGTTGTAATAAAATTAATAATTTAATTTGTTGGCATCAAATGCTGGGAGTCTGCTGGGCACCTTAATAAAAATAGAAAATAGTACCAAAACTGCATCATGCCCTGATGACTATTCCAAGGCAAGACTGAGCAAACTCACCAAATGTCTGCAAAGTGAATGATTCAAAATTAAAATTAAAATACAAGAATCATACAGGAAAGGCATTAGCTTTGCTTAAAAGAGTAATGGATCATTGGACTTGAGCTAAAGATGATAGATTCAGTGGAAAGGAAAATATCATGTGTTTCTTTAAAGCTTTATGCTGTTAAAATAGTAGCACTAGCTGGGAATAGTGCTGCATGCTTGTAATCCCAGTACTCAGTAAGGTAGGAAGATCATACCAAGTTCAAAACCAGACTGGGCTACATAGCGAATTCAAGACCAGCCTGAATTACATAGTGAAAATCTCTCTCAGAAAAATTTAACACTTCACAAGGACTTATAAAATATGTATTTAACTCCTTCAAATATATCACAAATAAATTGACATACTGAGAGATATAATGAAATTCTAAATGCTTAATGCTTAATCAGTACTGATTAGAGAAACCTGCCACTCAGAACACCTGATATCACACCAGGCAAAGGCCCACAGTGCTGTGCTTCCTTTACTATTTCCAGCATATTGAGAATCTGTTAATTTCAGGCAGCTGGAAGTAACTAGTTTTAGAAACTAGTACATGGAGTGGAAGACAGCAAAGTTTAGAGGCATGTAGTTGGGACCACGATGAAGCTACAAATCAAATATGAGATTAAAGTCAAGTGTGAAGATAAAGTAGATTTAATAAGTGTTTTAGTGACTTTTCTTTCATTGCTGCAACAAAATACCTGACATCTAAAGCCTAAAAGGGTTATTTAGCTCATAGTTTGTGGAGGCTTCAGCAATAATCATCTGGTTCCAATGCAGGGTGGCAACAAGACCAAAGGGCAATAGTTCATGATAGCAGATGATAGCAAAAGCATCAACAGAGAGGAAGACAAGCCACTTTCTGTCCCATATATTGTATTTGGTCTACCAGAATTAGGGTGCTGACAAACTAATCAGTAGAGTTATCCAGCATCATTCACCTTTAATCCCAGAACCCTCAGTCCCAGCATTATAATACCAATCAATCACACACTCTAGACCTAACCACCTCCC